>CM035158.1:15719006-15919006 GCA_020205615.1 Panax quinquefolius
AGGCCCCCCTTGGCGCCCCGCCTAAGCACTAGGCCCCCCTTGGCGCCCCGCCTAGGTCCGCCTAGACCTCGCCTAGGTGCTAGGCCCCCCTTGGCGCCCCGCCTAAGCACTAGGCCCCCCTTGGCGCCCCACCTAGGTGCTAGGCCCCCTTGGTGCCTTGCCTAGGCGCTAGGCCCCCTGGCACCTCACCTAGGCCCAAAGTGGCAAAAAAATTCCTCCAGGAAATTAGGCGGGGTCTAAGCTGGGTCTATACGGAGAGTTTTTTTTTTATTTTAATAACTACCCAAACTAGATCTTAATATATTTATTTTTTTAATGATTTACCATATTCATAATAAAAGTTGTAGCATATCAAATCACAACAAAAAGTGAACAATATCAAGTTAAAATGGATAATTTTATTATTTTTGTAATTTTTTGAACTTGTACCAACTTCAAATTATATAAATGATGATACATTTGTAATATTTAGTTTAATTCAATATAATTCTTAAATTTATGTTTAGTTTCTTAAGTTTTAATATTGAATTAAATTCTTGAAATTTTAAATTTTATTATTTAATAGCAATCTTGTTTATGAATAAAACTAATACGTTAAAAATATGTTTGAACTTTGAACAATTGCATGTTTGTGTTTGAACTTTGACATTAACAATATGGATATGTGTTTGAACTTTAAGCAAATGCCTTTATTATTTTTATTATAGATTGTTTTGCTTTATATTATTGTTTTGTTTGGATAAATGTAAGATAAAATATTAAAATTGGCTTAAAATAAAAAAATCCCGTCTAGACCCCGCCCAGACCCCCCGCCCGCTTTTCGCCTAGCGCCTTTTAGAACATTGTATCAGTTATTGTTCAATTCAAACTTAAATTGATGCATTCTGGCCATTGTTTGTCCTTGCTTTCTGGACGGAGTCAAGGGTTAATAATTGATTGTTCAAAATTGTATTCTTCAGGTTATTTATAGAATAAAACTTCCAGGGCCTGCTATGTTGGGTGAGGGAAAACCAGAAAATCAAAATCATGCGATAATATTTACACGAGGGGAAGGTTTGCAAACTATAGATATGAACCAGGTACCTGATAAGTGTGCTTACTCATGCAATCTCAATCTATTAGCTCACTAAAATCATTTGGTCTCCAATCATTAGGATAACTACATGGAAGAAGCATTTAAAATGAGGAACTTACTTCAAGAATTTCGTAAAATGCATGGCGTGCGGTATCCAACAATACTGGGACTCAGGGAGCATATATTCACTGGAAGGTACTTAAATTGCCCTTACTTTTGTCGACTATCTCATAGTTGCCAATTTTAAATTAGGACTTGTTTTAACTGTGTATAAATTCCTGAACATAAAGCATACATTTTTTTATATATGTTATTCACTATCATGACCATTTTCTGCCTTTGTTGGTTAATTTTATGCAGTGTTTCTTCTCTTGCATGGTTCATGTCAAATCAGGAGACAAGTTTCGTAACAATTGGGCAGAGATTGTTGGCTAACCCTTTGAAGTAAGTTTTAATATTAAAGCGTGTTTAGCATTCCAACATGGACATGGTTATAGCAAAAACGATGACTATATTTTCATGTCCAAAGTGTTTCAGTTTTCCCCTACCATAAAAATTGTTAGTCCAGAAAACTTGTACCAAAGCTTGTAATTGTAAGTTATGAGCCTCTCCATGAATTGCCATATGGTTTTGGGGTTGAATGCTTTAAAAAGAAAAAAGCTGTGAAATCAGTACTTTGTCCACCGTCCTCTCTCTAGATTCCACCTGATTGTGGGGCAGCTGTCTGTCTTACAAGTCAACTGCTCCATTTCCTCTAAACTATCTACACAATGTGAAGTGGCATTTCTTCGGTTGTAATGCTTTTCTTCTGTTGAGTGTAATTTTCTAGATTGTGTAACTAATTATTTTATTCATTAAACTTTGATACATAACTTTCTATGTTCTGCTCATTCAGAGTTCGCTTCCACTATGGGCATCCAGATGTGTTTGATAGACTGTTTCACCTTACCAGAGGGGGTATCAGTAAAGCTTCCACAATCATCAATCTAAGCGAGGACATATTTGCAGGCATTTCCGTTGCTGTAGATTTTTTCTTGTTTCTAATCTAATATAAACCTATGATTTTAGCATTGCATGCATCTCTTTTCATATGTACTTGGTGTGCACCATTCAGGTTTCAATTCTACACTACGTGGAGGCAATGTTACTCATCATGAATATATACAAGTTGGTAAAGGGAGGGACGTGGGACTGAACCAGATTTCCCTATTTGAGGCAAAGATAGCAAATGGAAATGGGGAGCAGACGATGAGTCGTGATGTCTACAGGCTGGGACACCGCTTTGATTTCTTCCGCATGCTGTCATGTTATTTCACAACTATAGGATTTTATTTCAGTACTTTGGTATGATATGAAAAATCATCTCTTCAGTTTTAGTCTTATGGTCTCTTATAAATTTCTGAATCACTGTGTTCTGTTTTGGCAGATAACTGTGCTTATAGTCTATGTATTTCTCTATGGCCGCCTTTATCTTGTTCTCAGTGGACTTGAGCAAGGAATGAGCAATGAACCAGCGATTCGAGACAATAAGCCTCTACAAGTAGCTCTTGCTTCGCAGTCTTTTGTGCAAATTGGATTTTTAATGGCATTGCCTATGATGATGGAAATAGGTCTTGAAAGAGGATTTAGAAAAGCATTTACTGATTTTGTTCTTATGCAACTACAGTTGGCATCTGTATTTTTTACATTTTCTCTTGGAACAAAGACCCATTATTATGGTAGAACCTTGCTTCATGGGGGTGCACAATACAGAGGCACAGGTCGTGGCTTTGTTGTGTTCCATGCCAAGTTTGCTGACAACTACAGGCTGTACTCTCGTAGTCACTTTGTCAAGGGAATTGAACTTATGATCTTACTTCTTGTATATCATATATTTGGTCGAGCATATAAAGGTGTTCTTCCGTATCTATTGATTACTGTATCAATATGGTTCATGGTAGGAACATGGCTCTTTGCTCCTTTCCTCTTCAATCCATCAGGGTTTGAGTGGCAAAAAATAGTTGACGACTGGACCGACTGGAATAAGTGGATGTATAATCGTGGAGGGATAGGTGTGTCACCTGAGAAAAGTTGGGAATCATGGTGGGAGAAGGAACAAAGTCATCTTCATTACTCAGGGAAACGTGGTATCATTGTAGAGATTCTGCTATCAGTGCGCTTCTTTATCTATCAATATGGACTTGTATATCACCTGACCTTTACAAAGCACACCAAAAGTTTCCTGGTACTAGCCTTCTTGCATTTTGTTTGATACAAACTGAAAAAATATATATATAATCACGAAGCTTGCTCTTGCATTAACTTTTATTAATTGACAGGTTTATGGATTATCATGGCTTGTGATCTTTCTAATATTGTCTCTGATGAAGGTGAGTTGCATTTTTCACTTTCCTAGCTTGTATATAGCAGCGAGTTTTTTCATGTCTTGAGGAATTTTTTGAGAGGCCGGGCACCCCAAACCACTAATGAGAGACTCAATGTAGAAAGGCACGGAGGCACCTTGTTCGCTAACTTTTGTTATGAGCTTGTTTATTGTGGGCTCAGTATTGTATATTCTATATACTAGTTAAAAATGTAGACTCTCTCTATTCACTCTTTTTATGTTATTTTCCCCATTGGTATTTCACACATTGTTTCATTTTTGCAGGCTGTATCTGTTGGAAGACGAAGATTTAGTGCTAATTTTCAGCTCGTGTTTCGAATGATCAATGGTCTTATCTTCATCACATTCATTTCTGTTCTAATTACTTTAATAGCATTAGTCGATATGCAATTTCGTGACATCATAGTATGCATTCTCGCATTCATGCCAACTGGATGGGGATTGCTTATGGTGAGTGCTTCCTTTTATTGGTGACCTTTCCTCTACTACGACTTTTCATATTTTTTTTTTGCTAAATACGACTTTTCATATTTAGTTCTACTAATTTGATATCTTCACTAGTAGAACTTCTCTGTTTATTTATTTGTACCCAGCCCCTTTTAGCACGTGTATGGTGGCTCTCTCATCATCTGTCACTTCTCTCTCTCTCTGCCCCATTTTTTTTTATTTTTAGATTGCACAAGCTCTGAAGCCTCTTGTTGAAAAAATTGGAATTTGGGGATCCATTCGTACGCTTGCACGTGGCTATGAAATAATTATGGGCTTGCTTCTATTCACTCCTGTCGCGTTCTTGGCTTGGTTCCCATTTGTTTCAGAATTCCAAACACGTATGCTCTTCAACCAGGCATTTAGCAGAGGTCTGCAAATTTCTCGTATCCTTGGCGGACCAAAGAAGGACAAATCTTCCAGCAACAAGGAGTGATTGCATCTCCAAAAAGCTTTGTGGATAAATATTCTGTAAGTTAAACATATATATTGTGCATCAATATAGTAGCTTCCGTATCAAACTACAGATATTGGATGAGAAATATGTAAAATTTGGAGTTATACAATAGTACACGTATAGTATATAGTAAAAGTACATTCTATGGGTTTTAGTAGCATAATAATTGCATTCAGTACATATAATGGATAAATCCTTTAGTGGATTCAACTGCAACATCTTGTTGATGGTCTTCGACATATATATCACATATGATTTCAGAGTTCCTAATGTGTTTGTCCTTTTACATGATCACATGCAAATGTTTATGAGGAAAAGGTGACAATTCATTTAAATAAATTGAGTGGTTGTTTATATACTTAATTTGTTCTTGATAACTTAATTTGTTCTTGATAAAATATTTTGCTAGCAATGGGATTTTTAATTTAAATTTAAATTTCTTCACAGTTTTTATTCCTCCCCTTGGCTGTTAATTATTTTGGAAGCATGTTCTTTGTTTTTCCGACTTTTTCATGTTTAGCTGTCTGGCTGGTAGCAAATCTAGGGCTGTGGTTCCGGAGCTGTGGATTGATGACCTGGATGTAATGTCACGTCATCAGTCCAATGTCCTAACCTTTCATTGCATAATAGGGATGTTTGGCTCTATACGAGTAGACAATGCCTTTTCCCCTAACTAGCATTCATAAACTCATAATGGAGTCTGGATCTTTAGAGGACTTCTTTGGGCATGACCCAAACGGGTCTCACCCCAACCCATAATACCATATTGGAACAAGAAAGTTAAAATACTAGTGAAATATTTGTTATTTTAAGGATAGAATAGGATTTAAATGACTCTGGTGTTACTTAAAATAGAAAGTAAATGGTTAACCCTGACTTCCTGAGTGAATAAACACAATAAATATAACTTTATGTTAAGAGTATATATCTTGTCACATTAAATATTGTCTAGTAATAATAACTTGGGCCAACTCTTCTCCTAGTCAATTGTGTTGGGATTGTTCATATTTATGCAAGTTCGACTAAAGGCCACTACGACAGGGTAGACGGGAGACTTATTAGTAGTGCGTTTTTGAGTTTTACTAATGTATTGGGTCTCATGGGTTTGAGCCCATGTTATAGCGGATGGCGGATGGGGTTTTCTAGTTACTATAAAACCTTGTTTGGTGTGTGGATCATTGTAGAGCGTGTGAGGCATCTTATGAATAATATCATACAAGCAGGACTAGTCAAATTGGTGATCCTGGGCATATCATGTTTCTTTTTTTTCCATTTTCATATAATATTTGTGTGAGTGTGCTATTATTCGTTTTTAAATTCTAACAAATTGGTTTTGAGTTGGAGAGCTTGATGCCTTTATATGCTAAATTTTGGGCCCATTTCATAAATCTAACACTTTATTCTATGCTTTCAAAGTGCCTTGCTATACATGCCGATTCGCTATATAATTGACTAGACACATAATGTCATCAAAATCATCCATTAAGAAAGTTTTTATTATCTGTGTGTGATCTATATGCCGAGCCGGATTGACATGTGAATTATTTTCCAAATTCAAATGAACAACAATACCAATCGGGACACAAACCATAGGGCAAGCAAAACACAAACCCAATCCTACATAGAGCACAAACATATGTTCCAACCAAAAGATAAACAAAACACTGAATCTTATCCTATATTTCCCATGGTTGCCATATTTTGTGCGACACCAGCAAAAAATTGTGCCTCTAGGTGAGCCTTTTGCATTTCCAGTTTCAGCCTCTGCAACTGAAGTTGAACATCAAGAACAGAATTATCACTCGATTCTCCTCCACGATTAGCAACAGAATTTACGCAGCTCAAATGCGTTCCAAAATCACATTCTTGACAATAGTACACCCAACAGCTATCATGGATATTTTCCTTGCATACATCACAGGAAAATGTCATGCCCTCTTGTTGTATATTCAGATATATAATCGGGCTCATATATAAAATCCTAAGAGGATGTTTATGATCTTCACGTTTAACAGTTTCAGGCAATGAAGCACAATTAACATGAAGGTCATACTTGCAAACTAAGCAATGGTATGTAAAACCTTTGCCATTTCTATAACAAGCATTACAAGTGAATTCACCATTTTTATAAGGCGAACAGGGGAGAAGCTTAAGAGGGTGTTTGGCATGAGACTTATGTCGGATGTCACATGGCAAGTCGAAACATGATTTATGAAGATAAAAGTTGCAGTTTAATTTGGCGCAACTATAGGCTAAACCGGCCACAATATCTTGCTCACAACACGAGCAAATTGTTGAGTCCTGTTCTTGTACTTTACATATAAGCAGGGGATCAGAATGGCTAAAGTGCTTTATTCCTTGGGTCTTAGTTTGATCCTTGTTTGGTGAATTATTGACAGGATAACCTACAGGGGGACTTGGAGTTTGCACAACTTCATTAAAATGAGAATTTGAACTTGGTTTTTCATTGGGAAATGTGGGATTTTGGAAAGGATTATAGTTATGAGGTTGATGGGTTATTTTGTTAGGCATGTAAGCACAATGAATGTGGATGTCAAATTCACAACTAGAACAACTATAGGAAAATCCGGTTCCGACAAGGCTGCAGGAATTGCAGTAAAAGGAGTTTGAGGGATAAGTTGGATAGGGGGCTAATGTTAAAGGGTGAGGGGGATGAGAAGGATGGTTCATGGCACGGCTTGCGTTGAAGCATTGTTCATGGAGAAAGAACCTGCACTCCCAACACACGTAAATTGAGCCCGTGCCGGGAAAATTACAGCCTGAGCAACTGATTTCAGAGCCTTGAGTGACTTGGTGGAGGATTAGGCCATGTCTGTGGCTAAAATGCTTGTACTCCATCTCTCCCTCTTTATGTTCTTGATCAGAAAAATTCTGGTACAAAAATGCTGAGAGCTGATATATATATATATATAGTGGACAATATCAAAGATGACATATAAATATCGTCAACTTTAGGGTTTTGATTATCTGTGTCTAGTTGGCTATATATTGACCAAGGCATATGAGACATTTTACAGTTGGATCTTGATTAATTATATTACCTTTTTGACTTGATTTGGATTATATGTATATTAGTGCTACTTGTACCTTTATCTTGGTGGTTGGCTACAAATTTTTCAGCAAATTTCAAGGGTCAAATTGTGATTTAAGTGGTAGACTGGGTGATTTTTTATTTTTTTTTATAACTTAAATATTATAATCCAATACATTCTATTGACTTCATAAATTCTGACTTTCTGCATCATAAGCTTCTTTCTGCGTTGTTTCCCTCAAGTCCACAAAGGAAAATTGATTCCATGTGCTAATATGTTTTTTTCTCATCAGTGATGTACAAGTTGCAGCTCCAATTATAGCATTTAAAAATGTCAGCTTGTTTAATCTTGATTTGGAATGTATAGGCTTTTCTCTCATTGATTTTTAAACTAAATATGGATGCAGCTTGTTTATTCCTTTTCTTTTATCTTTAGACTTTTGTGTTTTATGTAATTTTATTTTAATTGTGTAGACTATTTTTATCAACATCCAAGAAGTTGAGCTTTTGCAAATTCAATATTTGATGCTTGTTTGATCTTTCATTTTCGAGAAAATTTGATGTCTGACTGTAAAATGCAAATCTCAATATTTACGCCTAGTTTTCTTTTTCCTCCCAAAAATAGGACTGTAACTTCCAGGCGAAGGTGGTATGTAGGCCTCTGCTAATGAGTTGGTCTTAAGAAATTAGCAAGACTTGCAAGGATCTGTAGAAACAGGAAAAGGAAAGGAAGAAAGAGGTGTGTAGTAGTATGGTAGAAATATTAGGAATTAAGCCCGCTGCTTGGTTCTTCAGTAGTTTAAGGGAGAACATGTGATTAACTGTAAATTCAGAGTTCTTGAGTTCAACTCTCATTGACATCAATAATAGGGTAGGTAGTGGCGGAACTAGAACGTTTTTAAAGGGGAGTGTTTATTTTGGCTGTACGACTGAGGAGTCAACTGTGTCCTGCGACTTTGCATAGTTTGAAAACGTCTCAAAATTTAAGTCAATATCAAAATTTATATAGAAATATTATTTTTTTTATGTAGAAATACGTGAGAGGGTTTATGTAGAAATATTATTTTTTATATGAAAATATCAATTTTCTATATAGAACAAAGAAAATTAATTTAGAAAGAAATCAACAAAGGGGAGTCTTTGAAGTAAATTAATGATGTTTAAAAATATAAAATGTTTGTAGAAAATAATTTGGTAAATAAAGAATTTGGTAAATAAATAAAATTTATTCTATTTTTTAATTTATGGAGCACATGTAGAAAATTTTGGATTTGCTATTATAAACTATTATTATTATTATTATTATTATTATATATATATATATATATATATATATATATATATATATATACTAGTTGTACTTGTCCGTGCCTCCGACACTATTTAGCTTTGGACGGTGAGATTTATCCCAATGTTTTGACGGTCCTGATGATTTTTGGGTTGAGCGGGAAATTCAAGTTGTGTTGTGTTTTGTTATATAGATATATTGACTATTAATATATGTATGCTATTGACTATTAATATATGTATTAATATATAGCATGTGCAGAATTTTGGTGGTGTGACCTCCCCCCTAATTCTGCCCATGAGAGTAGGGTAGGGTAGGGTAGGGTAGAGTAGGGTAGGGTAGAGTAGGGTAGGGGGGAGGGAGGAGAGGGGAGGGAAGACCTGGTCCGGTGCAAGCCGGAATTGTTATGGCTATATATCCTTGGTTGTAAAATCAACAAGATCTAATGTTCCAAACCTAAAATGCATCATATCCTGGAACGTTCTTACCAAAACATTATTTTTTCGGAAGTCTGATTGTTTAATAAATTTGGCAAGTCTGTTTATTTTAGGATTAGCTGTAATATAATGCAAGAAGTATTATATATGACAGACTAAATTTTTGAAATTTTTCCAGCTTTTGTGGTGACTAGTTTTTCCTTCGATAATCAAAAAATGGTTAAAAATTCCATAAACAGAAGCAAGTCATAACAAAAAAAAAAATAAAAAATTGTTCAAATGAGAGAGAAAACCAGAAAAGTTTAAAATCATAATCAATTTAATCAAAATCCAATCCTTAATACAAAGAGAATAAAATTAACTTCCGCTCAAGAAGATGAAGAAACTATAAACTTATAATTTTAACATTCTACATTTTGGTAAGCCAATTGCATTAAATTATCTTAAGCCTCACTTGAGCATCAAGAACAGTTTCCTCTGTCTAATACACCTTCAGGGTGAATTCACGCAACTTAAATGGGTACCATAATCACATTCTTGACAATAATAGAGCCAGCAGCTTTCAGGTACAGCAGTTTTACACGCATCACAGCAGAACGACACTCCAGTCTGCTGCTGTTCTTCTTCCATTTTCGGCCTTGAAAAAGTAAGAGCTAGCACGTGTTCATGACCTTCACGTCTCACAGTTTCAGGCAACGCAGCACAATTAACATGAAGATCAAATTTGCATGTTGAGCAATGGTAGGTAAAAGCACTACCAACTCCAAAACAAGCATTACAAGTGAACTCACCATTCTTTGTGTTGGTGTAAGGTGATGAGGAAAGAAGGATTAGAGGGTGCTCCAAATGAGATTTGTGTCGAATCTCTCGTGACAATTCAAAACACCCTTTGTGAAGATAGAACTCACATTTAGATTTGCTGCATTTGTAAGCCTCCGAGTCCAGAATCTCCTCATCGCAACCAGAACAAACTAATAATTCATCCTTCTCCACTTGTGATAAATACAAAGGGTGAGAATGGCTAAAATGCTTTGTTCCTCGAGTTTTCACTCGAGTGTTTGATATATTTATCTGTTGTTGTTCTGCTTCCAATGGTGCCTCCTGATTGATCGGATTAGTACTTATTGGGGAAATAAAATTCGGGTTTGTTCCATTTTTTTCTGGGTAATTCAAGCTAGGCGTTTGATCCGGGATTGAATGGTTTGTGTTAGGAACATAGGAATAAGGGTCTTGGATAATAGTTGTAGGCATAAAAGCACAATGAACATGGAGATCAAAATCACAATTGGAACAACTATAGGACAAGCCATTTCCAGCTAAATTGCAAGAATTGCAGAAAAATGAGTTTGAGGGATAAGTGGGATAGGGTACTAATGTAAGAGGGTGAAGAGGGTGAGATGGATGCCTCATGGAGCGACTCGCATTGAAGCAAAACTCATGAAGGAAGAAATTGCATTGCCAACAGGCGTAAATTGAGCCGGTGGCCTGAGATTTGCAGCCGGAGCAAGTGAGTTCCGTGCCTTGTGGCACCTGGTGGAGAATTAGGCTATGGCTATGGGTAAAATGCTTGTACTCCATCTTTCTCTCTGTGTGTTCTCAATATGAACAATTTTCCCTTTTATTGGTAGAATGGAAATAATTGATGTGCTTAATACGGTTCTTGCTAGCAATAAGCAAGTTGGGGATTGGAGTTTTTGACTTTATCAGAATGCCCAACTTTGCCCAGAAGATTCTTGGATTATAAGGGTTGACTATTGACTTGTCATGCACATGAAAAAATTTCTACTTTGAAAATCTATATTACTTGTAACTTTTGATAATATTAATTTTTTTTTCGAATATATATATATATATATATATATATATATATATATATTCAATCCAAAAATAAATACATTTTAATTTTTGGATTGTAAAGTGTCGTAAAGTTCCTCGCATACCATTATTTTTTGTATTTAATTGATTGAGTGCTACCACTTTTACATTATTAGGTAATGTTAGATATAAGCTTGAAAAAATAAGATTATCTTTAAAATTTATTATTTATAAAATGTATATCTAATTTTAAAATACTCGTATTTATTGTTAACTATAGATACTATTTTGTAAGAATATAAGAAATATGTGACAGTTATACAGAAATGAGAAATGGGATGAGATAGGTGGAGAAGAAGGACTTGGGATCTTATATTAATTTCTTATTTTTTTATTTTTTATTTTTTTATTTTTTTATTTTTTTTATTACTGAATTTGTCAATTTGAACACACAACCTCAACTCTTGTTTTTGATCTCCAGCTCTTTCACATCACATCTTGTAGGTGTGTTATATGGTTGTGCTCAATTTGTGCATGTTGTGCATATTTATTTTTTTGGTGGTAAGGTCGTTGACTTATTTGTTTACATCTCAATACATTGCAATTGGTGGATTGCTCACTTTGTTTACATGTGCTAAAAAATAAAAATAAAAATAAAATAAAATTATGAAATATTATTTTATAATTTGCTGATAGCCAGTCACTAAGACACTAAGACACTATGACCATATTTATTTGTAAAAAT
The DNA here is from genome assembly GCA_020205615.1 of Panax quinquefolius. Taxonomy (NCBI): domain Eukaryota; kingdom Viridiplantae; phylum Streptophyta; class Magnoliopsida; order Apiales; family Araliaceae; genus Panax; species Panax quinquefolius. The sequence continues at coordinate 15,730,745 of CM035158.1, forward strand.
TATAATCTCGAGATTATAATTTTATGGATTATAATTTCAAAATTATTAATTCTAAAATTAAATAGTCCTAATCACGTGTTTGTTTTTTATAGAATTATTCATGGATAACTTAAAATAATCCAATGTTATGTTTGTTTTTTTTAGGATTAATTAAAGTATTGGATTAAAAAATATCGTTTGGACTATTATACCTTTACCAATAATAACATATTTTAAACTTATTTATATATCAAAAAAAATAATATTTACTGATTATATATACACTCCCACCCCTACCCGAAAAAAATTATATTTTCTGATTATGTATACATTCCACCCTGCCCACACCCCACCCTCCACCCTCCACCCTCCACCCTCCACCCTCACCTCACCTTCTAAAAATAATATTTTACCGATTATGTATACACTCCCACCCCACCCCACCCCCCCACCCCCACCCCTACCCCTACCCCTACCCCTTCCCCTCAAAAATAATATTTAATGATTATGTATACACCTCTATCCCACCCCTACCCCCATCCCACCCCACCCCCAACCACCCTCACCGCCACCCACCCTCACCCCTACCCCTACCCCCCCCCACCCAAATTTCACCCACAACCCCAACCCACCCTAAAAAAAATAATATTTACTGATTATATATACACATCCACTCGCCCACCCCCCAAACCCCCTCCCCGCCAAAAAATAATAATATTTAGTCTTTGTACTAGTAAGTTTTAAGTTGCCAGTAATAATAACAGAAATTGCAGGATATTATGGTCATTTTAGAAAAAAGTTGAGGTTAATTTTGTCTAGCAATTTTTAATCCCAAATGGTAGGGATTATAATATCAGGTAGAACATGATATTAAATAATCTCACATCTTAAGCTATTTTATAATTCCAGGACTAATAGTCCCAAGTTCAAATTGAAAAACAAACAAGACACTTGGTCAAATTAAAACAATTCAAACATGAGAAAATTTTAAAGTTCGATAAATTACTCGAATCTCCTCAAATTATAATTTTCTATTGATATTCGGATCATATTCGTTCGAAAAGTTCAAACTGTTCGGACTTGATTTGAGATCGTGCTCGAATCGGTAGCTAAACGAGTCTCAATCATATCTTATTTTATACTCGATAAATTTTATGAACTAAAGCAGCGAAAGTATAACATGAATCGAATTTAAAATTTTTTGCAATCCCAGAAATCACTTTATGTAATATTATTAAGGAAAATAATAATTCCACAACATAAAATGATATTTTTACAACAAAATCGTCGTTATAGATCCTATAGAGACGATTATATACATCTATAGCGACACTTTTATTGTAAAAATATATCAAAAAGTGTTGTGAAAATATCAGTTTCCTATTATTAATTGAAGAATGATAAAAGATATATGTTATGAAGACGATATAACTCCTTACTATGATCTTCAAGTTCCAATCCTTTGATCATCCGTGCTTCTCCGATTTCTTGGATCAAACGTTCGCTACCCAAGTGTGCAACACTCTAAAGTTGATTCACAAAAAGTATATTGATTGAAAAAGTGAAATTTAAGTTTCTCCAAACCTTGGGTGACTAACTCTAATTCTCTTTCTCTTAACTTTCTTAGATTTTGAGAACACTAATAATTATGATCATTTAGCATTAGTCTCTTCCACAATAAGACACTTTTTATTTATAGACTAACCCTCCCTCCTAAACCTTTTAAACTATTTAGGAACTAATTGTGAGACCCCAGATTTTATTAATAAAGATTTAAATTTTGTCAAAATAATTTTTTATATTATGGTGGGAATTTGAGATAATATTATAGTTGTGGGTAGTATTTATAAATTTTGCAAAGTATGCAAGTGGTTATATTATATTCGATTGGTCGGGGAATATTCGGTTTAGCGAGAGGAATATTCAGACAACTACTCAATCATTGGTGGACCCTAGCAAATTAATTATCGGATTGAAAAACGACAAAAATATTTTATTAAAAAATAACGGCGGAAGTTTTACTGCTGATCTTGTTGAACTACTTCGGTAGTAAAAGTACAATGTCGATACGTGTGGTCGATAAGAAGACACTCAGTATTGATTATTGATGCCTATGTGAGAAGTCACTCATTTGATTCCATTATCACGATTAATAATATGAATTATTATAGCGATAATGACGTTTTGTTTTATTCAGTATTATTAACGTAATAAAATGTAAACATCTTTTATATAAAATAGAATACTTTATTAAAGTTATTCTATAAATAGAATATATTATATTTTATTATGCATAGTGTTGCAGAGTATTTTTTGCATAGTGTTTTGCATAGTATTGCATAGTGTTTGCATAGTAAAATGTTTTTATATAAATAGAATATATTATATTTTATTTAAAAGATTTTTCTTTAAATATGGACCGTCGATTAAAGTAAATCAATCTGGACCGCTCATGGATTAGTTACTTATGCATTCCATTTTCCTATAAATAAAGCTCATTCCTTCATTATTTTCTTACTTATTCATTGAAACTACAGAGAGAAAATATAGAGAGAAGCTATAGAGAAAATTATAGAAAGAAGAAGAGTATTCTCTTACTTCACTACTTCTATATTCAGGTTCTTTTATGTAAAGGGTGTTATTCTTTCTTCTTGAAGAGAACTTCATTATTCCATTCATTATTATTCTGTTGGAATAACTCGTGTAAAAGTGGCATACCCTATACATAACCTCGTATAATCGCGGTTTACCCTATACTTGGTGACATTCTTCTATTATTCTTTGGAACATCCTCGCATGCATGTGTTTTACACCTACTTCGGGTTCCGCTTTTTATTATTCGTTGGAACATCCTCGCTGCATGTGTTTTACACCTGGACTGGTTCCGCTTTTATCATTCTCATTGGAATATCCTATCTCGTGTTTTTTACAATCGGATCCGGTTCCATCTTTATTATTCTGTTGGAACATCCATCTTGTGGTGAATTTCACCTCGACCGTTCCGTTATTATTATTCTCGTTGAATAACTCGTCTATGCTAAGTACCGCATGCATGGTGATTTCTTTTGTTATTCCATTCTTTATTATACCTAGTTGGTTAAAACTTTGACTTCTATACTCCATGAAATTAGTAGAATATCCTTGATATTTGCGTTTTCATCCAAAGATCTTTTCACGGAAATATTCTTCCGATCATTCTTGAATTTTACTCTATGAAACAAAGATTATGTTGATAATTTGGACGTTAATAATTCATGGATTAAATAATTTTTGAACTTATTTTATTGAATTATTATGTCATTGTCATCATCCTCATGTTATATTATGTTATCTTTGCTTACGTGCATAGATGAACTTAGTATGATTATGACCGGGGATCATTCTAAGATAATCATGACTTGATATAAATGATGTGACAAAAGTTCTCGGTGGCACATGTAATGCAAAGATGGATAGTTTTTGGTATGATTATGACCGGGGTGATTCGGTATAGTCACGACCATTGATAATTTGATGAAAATCCTCGACCGCGGTACAAGGATGATTAGATGTGGTGGTTTATTTATTAAAATTTGAGTCTCAAATGATAAAAATTGATGAAAACCTTTTAAAACCTAAAAGATAGTAGACTTTATTCTCTACTCGACTCTTTTAATGGATTGCTTATTCACCGCAGCTTAAACCGGTTGTCTATTGTATTTTATCGCTTTAACATCGTTTGAAGGCTAATGATAATTTATTCTCGCATTATCTTAGTCATAATATTTCTTCTTGGGCTAGTTGAGCTCACCTTTTCTTTCACCGTTCTCTTCGTGAAATGAGAACATAGCCGGGACGAAGTCGGGAACGTAAGTAATGGTCCGTGAGGATAGCATTAGTAGTCCTCACTATTCGTGAAATAGTGTGATAATAGTTGTAATGAGGATTCCTTTTGAGTTTGTATAATATCTAGTAGACAATATTTGTATTCAAACTCACGCTTTATGTCGTATTGTATACGGCATGCTTATATTAGTAAGTTGTATTTGAATTTATGTACCATGTAAGTGGCGACCCAAGATGGGTGACGATACCTAATTTTGGGGCGTCACAACAGTATCGTCGAGCTTAGGGGATACGATCCCCTGCTAAGATGTGAGAATAGAACTAGGAGGGGAGAGACGGGGAATTCCTTCGCTAGTATGACCTACCTAAGTTTATTTGGTATTTGATTGGTCGGTCAGAGTATAGTGATAATATGTTGCATGTCAATTAACCCTTATTTTGTGGCAGTGTTTGAAAATGGCATCCGAGAATGTTGAGAATAGCAATGGAGCACGTGAGACTGTTGATTCTCCACGATCAATAATCGGATAATGTACAACAGGATGGCGATAATCCTCCTGTAAATAACAACACTGATCAATTGACTAACGACGGTACGTTTAAAAGCTTTTTAGAATTCATACAACATAAGGCGAAAGCGACTCCTGTCCAAAACGTAGGTGGAAACACGGAAAACTCTCGGGCGGTCACCGCTAAACAATTCAAGGAGTTGGGACCACCGGAGTTTAAGGGAGAGCCAAAACCACTTCTGGCGGAAGCATGGATAAAGCAGATTACCAAGATATTTGATGTCTTGGGATGCTCCGAGGAGCAAAGGTTCCTTTTCACCGCTTTTATGTTGCTTGTGAGAGGCAGACATCGGGTGGGAATCGGTAAAACGTACTTAACCTGCTGTACTGAAGATATCTTGGGAGAAGTTCCAGGAGCTGTTCAACGACAAATACTTTCCTGAAAGTATTCGCCACATGAAGGAGGTGGAGTTTATCAAGTTGGAACAAAACAATATGACCGTGTCGCAATATGAGGCAAAATTTGCGGAGTTATCACGATTTGCGTCCCACTTGGTGGATAATGAAGAGAGAATGACGCGAATGTTTTTAAGAGGTTTGAAGCCAGAGATACGTCAACATCTTATTTCTCATAAACTGTGTTTTTATTCAGATGTTGTAAATAGGGCTCAGTTAGTGGAGCGCGATAACGAAGTCAACGAACTAAAAAGAGAGCAAATTTAAAAATTATAATACCAATGAGAGTAGTCATCGGGGTGACAACAAGCGTGGAGGAAATCAACAAAGCCGATATGGTAACCACTTCGGTGGTAATCGGGGCCAAAATAATAAGAATGGACATTTCAAGAAAAGGAGATTCAACAATGATGGAAAGACGTCGGCCAAAGACCTGCTTTCAAAGGAAGAAGAACGACCACCGGTCATATGCTTCAAAATGCGAGGAGAGGGGACATCATCGATCGGATCGCCGCGCCATGCCATCAAAAGCATGTTATAATTGTGGAAGAGAAGGTCACTTAGCTCGATTTTGTCGCCATCAAGACAAATTCAACTAGGATGGAGGCACCAAAGGTCATTCCCCGCACAAACCAAAGCCGTAGTTTAAGAGAGAGCGTTTTTTTTTCTCGTGACGAGGAACCCGAATAAAATTATCACGGGTAAGTTAATCGTAAGCTCTTGCGAAGTCTATACCGTGTTAGATACCGCCTCTACCACTCTTTTATTTCACCTAGTTGCATTCAACGCTTGAATTTGACTCAAGAAGTTAAACTTTGACTTATTGGTTGAAACTTTGTTAGTAGGAGCCTTCGTTACCTCCACTGTTTATTAATCTTGTTGTTTCAAATAAACACTTTCACGTTACCTGTCGATCTTATCTCTTGAAAATACTTGCCTTTGAGGTAATTTTTGAAAATAATTGATTAACTACTCGTTATTCTTTTTGTAAGGTTGTTAGCTTTCATATTCCTAACCAACACATTATACTGAATTCAAAGTAACCAAACCCTAAAGTTAATCAACATGTTATATCAAGCCATAAGTAAAGAGCCCCGATCCTTTCGTTGTTGACTTCCTTGTGTGGAATGCATCGAAGCTTTACTTTTCAGAGGCGACGCCGTGATCAAGATGACAAGTTAATAGGTATCATTGTGAGGTGTTATCTGAGTTAAGGATAGAAGTCACGATTTGGTATTAATGTGACGTACTATCCAAGTCTTGGACGAGAGTAATGATTTTGAATGATATTTCTATCATTAATAAATTTCTTGGCGTATTCTTGAAGACTTCCTAACCTACCCTAGAGCGTGAAATCGAATTTCAGTATTGACCCCAAAGACAAAAAACCCATTTCTTAAACCCTCAAATATTTCTTCAACTAAAAGGATCTCATTTACGTGGATTATGATGAAAGTCATAATAAAAGTATAGAACTAATAAAAATCATGGGTATATGAAGTATTAGTAAGTTTTATGATGAGTTATGTTGGTTAGTATGTGAAAACATGAAAGTTTCTTAGAAATCACAAAGAGTTGAAAATCAGATTTTAGTGAAAAACGTAACATGAAATTCAATTAACCATATCTCCTGTTATATTTTGAATTTTTGAATGTGGTCAAGTCCTAGAGTTAGATCTATGAGTTACCTAACTAATCCAAGTGGAATTACTGGAAAAGGTGTTGTAGATTTTTGTGTGGACTGATTTTAGCAAAGGAGTGCAAAGCTGCAAAAACCGAAAAAGCTTCTGCCATGATTTTAGAGAGGCTGTTTCGGCCACTTAAATTATGAGAAAAATTCTGGCCTTTTGGGACATGAAAGTATATGGTATAAAGTACCTCCTGTCCAAAAATGAGCTCATTCTGACTTAAAATGAGCAAGTTATGACTATTTCAATATTTAGGTTTTTCCGAATTTAAAATGCTATAACCGGAGTTCTATAACTCCGATGACCATGAAATTTAAACTGGAAGCTCACGTTAACATGTGTAAGGTCCTGCCAAGATTTGGGAATTTTTGGAGTTAAACTTGAGGTAGCTAATTTCTTAAGGAATTAAGTGGAAATTGATTTTTAAAAAAATAGTAAATGAATTTTAAAAATTCCGAGAAAAATATATTTTCATTATGGGACTATATTATGCTAAATCCCAGAAAAGAAATATTTTTGGGGCTGATTTGGTATTTTTCATGAAAATAGTTTAGTTACGAACATATGAGTTAAATATGTTATGTGAAGTAACAAAGTTGAAAATAGGATTTTATGGCTAGAGAATCCTATATAGAGTATATGCATATTTTTTGAGAGATTTGATAATTGGTGATGATATCTTATGAGTATGACATTTTTGAATGATTAAATGCATTATATGGTAAAGTGTAAACAATTAAGATAAATTGTTTATAAATTTAAGAAGTGATTAAAATATTGTTATAATATTAATGTTATTAGATTATGAGATTATTAAATGATTGATAACATGGGGATATTCTTGAATCTCGGATAAATTATATTATAAATGTTTAATATTTATCCTTTATCTCATTTGATTGATTCTTTATATCATTATCCTCATGTTTATATTATGTTGAAAGTCATCTGGCTACTGTGGTGCATAGATGGACTTGGTATGATTATGACCACGGATTATTCTAATAATCATAATCAGAAATGAATACACAATTATCTTTGGTCGTAGTGCATGGATAATTTGTGGTCGTGATACTTAATGAATACACAATTATCTTCGTGGTAGTGGTACGGATAATTTGTGGTCGTGATACTAATGAATATCCTCGGCACAGTAGTGCGGGGATGATTCGATGATGTGGATTAATTATTGAAATGAGTCTCAAAGAATGAAATATTAATTCATGGATGCGTTCAAAGTCATCTCGTGGCTTACGCAGCATAGATGGACTTGGTATGATTATGACCGTGGATTGTTCGGATAATCATAACCAGTAATTGAAAACACAATTATCTTTGGTAGTAGTGCATGGATAATTTGTGGTCGTGATACTAATGAATATCCTTGGCACAGTAGTGCGGGGATGATTCGATGATGTGGATTAATTATTGAGTGAGTCTCAAAGAATGAAATATTAATTCATGGATGCGTTCAAAGTCATCTGTGGCTTACGTTCATAGATGGACTTGGTATGATTATGACTGAGGATTGTTCGGTATAATCATAACTGTAATTGAAAAAACGAATATCCTCGCCAAAGGGTGCATGGATAATTCGTGGTCGTGATACTATTAAGTCGCGTCTTAGCATTATTGGTCTTATAATTGTATATCTTTGCTTTGTAGTGCAAAGATGAATTGTTAATGAATAGCTTTGGCGATTTCAAAGATGAATTTAATATTTTTAAACGATTAAGGGAATTCAAGGTTTCCTCACTTCTTTATCATCCCGGGTACGTACCCTAATTTCGAGGGCGAAATTCCATAAGGAGAGGAGATTGTGAGACCCCAGATTTTATTAATAAAGATTTAAATTTTGTCAAAATAATTTTTTATATTATGGTGGGAATTTGAGATAATATTATAGTTGTGGGTAGTATTTATAAATTTTGCAAAGTATGCAAGTGGTTATATTATATTCGATTGGTTCTGGGAATATTCGGTTTAGCAGGAATATTCGCATAACTACTCAATCATTGGTGGACCCATAATGTAATTATTGTCGGATTGAGAAAACGACAAAAATATTTTATTAAAATAACGGCGGAAGTTTTACCGCTTGATACTTTGTTGAATTACTCTCAGTAGTAAAAGTACAATGAATACGTGTGGTTGCATAGTAGTACACTACGGTATTGATTATTGATGCCTATGTGAGAAGTCACTCGGTTTGATTCCATTATTGTCGATTAATAATATGAATTATTATAATGATAATGACGTTTTGTTTTATTCAGTATTATTAACGTAATAAAATGTAAAATATCTTTTATATAAAATAGAATACTTTATTAAAGTTATTCTATAAATAGAATATATTATATTTTATTATGCATAGTGTTGCATAGTATTTTGCATAGTGTTTTGCATAGTATTGCATAGTGTTTGCATAGTAAAATGTTTTTATATAAATAGAATATATTATATTTTATTTAAAAGATTTTTCTTTAAATATGGACCGTCAGATTAAAGTAAATCAATCTGGACCGTTCATGGATAAGTTACTATGCATTCCATTTTCCTATAAATAGAAGCTCATTCCTTCATTATTTTCTTACGAATTCATTGAAACTCTAGAGAGAGAAATTATAGAGAGAAGCTATAGAGAGAAATTATAGAAAGAAGAAGAGTATTCTCGCTACTTCACTACTTCTATATTCGGTTCTTTTTACTGGTGAGGGGTGTTATTCTTTCTTCTTGAAGAGAACTTCATTATTCCATTCATTATTATTCTTACATTGGAATAACTCGTAAAAGTGGCATACCCTATACATAACCTCGATATCGCTGGTTTACCCTATACTTGGTGACATTCTTCTATTATTCTGCATTGGAACATCCTGTTCATGCATGTGTTTTACACCTAACCGGTTCCGCTTTTTATTATTCTCGCTGGAACATCCTGTCACATGTGTTTACACAATCGACACGGTTCCGCTTTTTATCATTCTCTGTTGGAATATCCTATCTGTGTTTTACAATCGATCCGGTTCCATCTTTATTATTCTGTTGGAACATCCATGCTTGCGTGAATTTCACCCGACCTCGTTCCGTTATTATTATTCTGTTGAATAACTCGTCTATCGCGGTACCGCATGCATGGTGATTTCTTTTGTTATTCCATTCTTTATTATACCTAGTTGGTTAAAACTTTGACTTCTATACTCCATGAAATTAGTAGAATATCCTTGATATTTGCGTTTCATCCAAAGATCTCTTTCACGAAATATTCTTCCCGATCATTCTTGAATTTTACTCTATGAAACAAAGATATGTTGATAATTTGGACGTTAATAATTCATGGATTAAATAATTCTTGAACTTATTTTATTGAATTATTATGTCATTGTCATCATCCTCATGTTATATTATGTTATCTTTGGCTTACGTGCATAGATGAACTTAGTATGATTATGACCAGGGATCATTCGGTATAATCATGACTTGATATAAATGATGTGACAAAAGTTCTCAGTGGCCTGTAATGCAGTGATGGATAGTTTTTGGTATGATTATGACCAGGGGTGATTCGGTATAGTCATGACCATTGATAATTTGATGAAAATCCTTGACCGTGGTACAAGGATGATTAGATGTGGTGGTTTATTTATTAAGCTGAGTCTCAGCGATAAAAATTGATGAAAACCTTTTAAAACCTAAAAGATAGTAGACTTTATTCTCTACTTGACTTTTTAATGGATTGCTTATTCATTGCAGCTTAAACTGGTTGTCTATTGTATTTTATCGCTTTAACACTCGCTGAAGGCTAATGATAATTTATTCGCATTATCTTAGTCATAATATTTCTTCTTGGGCTAGTTGAGCTCACCCTTTCTTTCACATTGTTTCTTCTTGAAATGAGAACATAGTCGGGACGAGTCGGGGAACGAAGTAATGGTCCGAGGATAGCATTAGTAGTCCTCACTATTCTCGTGAAATAGTGTGATAATAGTTGTAATGAGGACTCCTTTTGAGTTTGTATAATATCTAGTAGACAATATTTGTATTCAAACTCACGCTTATGTCGTATTGTATACACGGCAGTTATATTAGTAAGTTGTATTTGAATTTATGTACCATGTAAGTGGCGACCCAAGATGGGTGACGTATACCTAATTTTGGGGGCGTCACACTAATAATAAAGACTCCTTTTATTAATTTATAATTAGTATTTCTCCAAATACTTAATTATAAATATTAAGTCATTTAAGTTATTAAACTAATAAATTAAATACACTTAATTCATTATTATTATTAAACCAATTATTTATAATAATAATAACAACAATATTGAGGGCTCAAGTGCAAATTAGGGTTCACGTTACCTAATTGAATTAAATGCACAAATTAGGATTCACATTATGGTGAAATGAATGTTGGAAAAGACAAAAATGAATGAACAAGACCGCAATTAATGAACGAAGCATTAAATGAGCGAAATGGGAAAAAACTTAGGATTTTGGTCCCCTAGGGTTCAGCCACCCTAGGTTCAATCACTCTAAGATGACTCATCCTTAAGGAAGATAAATTAATCTCTTCCCCAACTGAATTTGGTTGGAATTGTCAAAACGAAATAAGGAAAACGGACAAAAGATAAAACAAAAGAAAGCCAAGACCCCGGACTACAGAAAGAAACTAAAAACTTATGAAACTATAAGAAATGATTAGTCTTATAATCTCCATGACAAGAAAAACATTTTATAGGAGCAAAAATCATGAGAAAATAATGAAAATTTACCAAGAATCTTGAGAAAATGAAAAGAACCGAAGATGGCCCACCCTAGGGTTCGGCCCCTAGGGCGTGACCTCCTGTGTCATGCGTACTAAGTTCCTCTAAGGTTTGTCGACGACGAGATTCTCGAATAAAGAAGAAAGAACATGAAAGCATGGTTTGAGCAAAAGCATGAGATCAGGGAGGAGCCTGCATGAGTCCCAAGGCAGAAGGCTTATGGAGGCAACTCATTTTGGGAATTAATTGAGTGATTGGATTGGTGACTAGAAGGACATGATGATCGAGACATTATTTTGATGACTAAGGGTATTTCTAGAAATTCCCTGAAGACATGTGCCTGACACATGACCGCTTTACAGGAAACTCTATAAATACTCCTTTCATTATATGAAAAAGGACTCTTTTGGACTTTTGGAGAAATTGAAGACTTGGATATTCTCTCTCAACCCGAAGCACTCAAGAAGGCTCTTTGGATCCTTGCTACCTTAATAAGGTTATCGGATCCTAAGGGTTCTGTCACGTGTCATTAGAGTAATTGCTCACTTATTCTTCTCCCATCTTCAATCATTCAATCAATCAATTATGTACTCTTCATGAATTTCTTTCCTCTTTTGCCAACACGAAACTCTAACCCTAGCAAGGTACTTTTTCCTTGCCCACAAATAATAATAATAATAATAATAATAATAATAATAATAATAATAATAATAATAAGACTCCTCTTATTAATTTATAATTTAGTATTTTTAAAATACTTAATTATAAATATTAAGCTATTTAATTTATTCGACCAATAAGTTAAATATAATTAATTTATTATTATTAAGCCAATTACTTCTAAAATTATATTTCTCTTTTTATGGTGTGACCCTCTAGGTTCAATATTAAGCCGGTAAAATAAATAAATAAATTAGAGCCATTCTAATATTATTTATACTGAATTAAACTCCTTTAATTCAAATATAAATAAATAATATTTATTCTAAATCATGAGTGACACCTTACAATAATGTATCATGAGTATCCGAATAATATGAAATCAACGTTTAATCACAAAGAACCTATTTCATGAATAGTTATCGTATAATTCAATCTTTCTACCATACAATGTCCCGATCAAGCATAAGACATGTAATTACTGATAAGTCTTATTTATTTAATCATATGCATTTCAATTCTATGATTAATGGAAATTAGAAACTCCTTTCTAATTTCCATTCACCTTGGCCTATGATTTCTGAGTTGTCATTCATCAAATCGCATATGACATTCTCTCTCTTTACTAGAAGTGGTAGATCATTTGTTGATCATTCACCTACATCCATGTACACTTTATTATAGTCGAACATACCCTATAACATACTCTGAAGTATTAAGGAATATGACAAAATATAACTTAAAATACACAAGGTACTATATATGATGATCTCAAGTCCAAGGATCACTTGTACTACTATATCATTATAAGACCTCCTATTGTCAGGCAAATAAAACTCCATTAGGCGTTCCTTAAATGAATCACGTTCAGTGAACTTATTCTATAATAAGCACTGACATACTTGTTTTAGTTTCTCCACACAAATGATTATGAGATCATTCATCCTTCCTTTTCAACAGAGCAAGTATAATATGTACTAATCTATCCTGAATCAATAACCCCGCATTAGTGATCCAAAAATTAGGAAACTTTTAGTTTTGAGCTATCTAGAATTTAGATATCATTAGTATGATCAACATCATGATTCTAAAAGTATTGCTCGAAAACTATGGGTTTATCACATTTATTTAATTCTACCAATTAAAGATGGATAAAGAATATCTTTAATTAAATAAACTCTTTTATTAATAAATGAACAAGATTTACAAAGTAAATACTTATTACATCCAATGTGATTGGCTTGAGGGCATACTACTTTCACTAATATCCTCAATCTGTTGTATAGTAAGAGTGTATGAGGTTTTAGGTTTTGACTTATTAGGTTAGAGCCACAATTCCCGCTTTATGTTTAGTGCCTCCAAATCTAATATTACCTTGTCATTGTCCTTTGTTTTACCGCTCACATCTAGCATGATGTAAAATAAGTTGTCAAATAAATTCTTCTTTGTATGCATGTTATCTATACAATAACGGACTATCAGCGTGACCCAATACAACTCAAACAATATGCACGAGTGGGTCCAATTATGAGTCTTCACATACCCTATTGACCTCAACTTACTGTACTCCTTGCCTGGTGGTGAAAATTTCAAATCGTTCAACCAACCTCGATGCCCAAGAACATACCTTGCACCCTCATTTTCTTTGTCTTTCTATTGAATTGCACATACATCTTTCTGTAAGCGTGCTCAACGGGTAAGAATTTACGGGCAGTTCTAAAGAAACTAGCTTTCCCACCATGTTTCAACTAGGTGACTTGTACATCCCCCATACATACTTGATATGACATGTGACGCCCCCAAAATAGGTCCACACGATCCATTCTGAGTTGCAAGATACACACTACAAAATTCAAATACAAACTTCATTTATACAACTATTAAACTGTCGTGCAAAATACGACAACACATAAGCTGTGTGTTTCAATAAAAATAACAGTACTCACACTCCAAATTAATGATACTCCACATAAAGGTACAGCTGATAACTGTTTTAGGAATTAAAATATTTGGAAAATGTTCAAGGAATCCTTCATAAATGGGAGGCCATACATCTAAGTTATAATAGATATCATAGGACTTGAGCATTAACCTTGGTGTGTATCTTCTTGCCATATAATTACCTCCATTGTCTCAAACTGAGGATTATATTCTGTTAGGAATAAGCATGTGAATGATATTCCTATTTATATATGATTTGATTGTGATATAAATGAATGAATATGCAAGTATGCTTGCATTAAGAAAAATTGTAAAGTCCTTTGATAGATAATAAGAACATATGTGCAAGGACTTAGAATGAATTGATCAAATGTGTTAGGTTGATCCTACATAAGCAAAACAACTTTGTAAAGTCCTTAAAAAAGAAATGATGTACAAGGACTATAAATATAGAAAGATCGAGCTTGTTAGGTTGATCGTATAATGTAATAGATAGGAATGTTTGATCGTCGAGCACTGCACCAGAAATCGTAGTCTGTCAGGAGAGTCGAGGAAAGCTCGAGAACGATCAAGGCAGAATCGTAGTCTGCAAGATAGTAGATCTAGGAGTTCGTATACTGTTAGGAGAGACGAGGAAGGATCGTAGTGTGTCGAGAAGAACTTCCTCAAAGCCGTAGTCTGTTGAGGAAGTTATATTCAGAATCGTAGAGACAACCTATCTAAGAGCTAACCAAGCATCTGCCAAAGCCAAGTCAAGAATCGTAGACCACACTCGGAGTCATAGAGTCTACTGATCAAATAAGAGGCAGAGATCGTAGTCGAGCCAGATCAGATGAAGACAACAAGCTTAAGGACATAGATCGTAGAGTGTCGACATCTGATCTCAGAGTCGTAGTGTCTGCACAACCAAAGCTAAATCGTAGAGTGCAGAACTATGGCTTCAACAGAGGTGCTCACAACGCTAAGGCAGAATCGTAGAGTAAACACGATTCTCAACAAATGAGCACTCCCAGAATATCCAAAGTATGAAGCCTCTGGTCTAAGCTGCAAAGATATATTCCACCTGAAGGAAACCAAAGAGAACTCAACGAATGGTATGCGAGTTAACAGAAGATCTAATCACCAACCCAATCAACATTCAGATTAAGTTATGAAGCCATTCAAGTTGAAGTCTTCCTCAAGTTGATCAGAAGAAGACTTCAGTAAAAGTAACTAACTAAGGAAAGTCAGCAAGTGCAGTAGCTGTCAAAAGAACAGAAGACAATGATCTTGGGATTAACCAGGATCGTAGTGTTTGCCAAACAAACCAGGAACTGATAAAGTGTACATAGAGATACTGGTTAGCTTCTGAAGAACAAGACTAAAGTGATTAAGCATTGGGTCAGTCCATTGATGATAAGTGAACGGGAGATCACAAGGAGAAAGCGAGCTGGGCATGCCACAAATCTGGTGTGTCTTGCTTTTCAGAAGAGATCAGAACAAGAAGTCAAGCTATCAGTTCTTAAGACTAGTCGAGGCAAACAGAAGTGTTGAAGTACTGTACAAATGAAGGAAGAGGTGTTTTACATTGAAGATCCAATGAACACTCTTCAGGATTGTAGTGTTGTCTCAATCAGTCAATGAGAAACATTCAACAAGACACACTACGATCTTGTCCATTAACATATGCATCAGAATTATAGAGTGTGGTCATCTGAAGATTGAATCATTGGCAACGGTTCAATCTGAAGACTGATATTTGAACATTGCTAGTTGAGAGCATAGATGCAAGAGGACAATCTCTGATGTTCTAATCGAGAAGTCAGAAAGAAGAAATAAAGATGACTACCTGCCTGACATGGAAAGGTGACAAATCTAAGGTGGTAGGTAAGGTAGCAGACTGCTGTGTCAGTAAAGTCATAAAGGAGCTGTCACGTCACATCAAGCAGTCTGCACCAAATAACTCGAGATCTACGAAACAATTCAAATAACATTCAACGGCTATATTTCAACGGGAAGATTGAGAAGGAGTATATATCAGCCAGAGCTTCAATGACATTCATGATTATCTGTTTTAGAAATACAGTTGCTCACTGTATAGAAGATTCATTCATCTCATTCATATGCACTAATTGTTTTTGTCATAATCAACTAGGGGGAGATTGTTAGGAATAAGCATGTGAATGATATTCCTATTTATATATGATTTGATTATGATATAAATGAATGAATATGCAAGTATGCTTGCATCAAGAAAAGCTGTAAAATTCTTTGATAGATAATAGGAACATATGTACAAGGACTTAGAATGAATTGATCAAATGTGTTAGGTTGATCCTCCATAAGCAAAACAGCTTTGTAAAGTCCTTAAAAAGAAATGATGTACAAGGACTATAAATATAGAAAGATCAAGCTTGCTAGGTTGATCTTATAATGTAATAGATAGGCATGTCTGATCGTCGAGCACTGCACCAGAAATCGTAGTCTTCCAAGAGAGTCGAGAAAAGCTCAAGAACTATCAAGGTAGAATCATAGTCTGCAAGATAGTAGATCTCAGAGTTCGTAGACTGTCAGGAGAGACGAGGAAGGATCGTAATGTGTCGAGAAGAACTTACTCAAAGTCGTAGTCTGTTGAGGAAGTTATATTCAGAATCGTAGAGACATCTTGTCTAAGAGCCGACTGAGCATCTGCCAAAGCCAAGTCAAGAATCATAGACCACACTCGGAGTCGTAGAGTCTACTGATCAAATAAGAGGCAGAGATCGTAGTCGAGCTAGATCAGATGAAGACAGCAAGCTTAAGGACAAAGATCGTAGAGTGTCGAAATCTGATTGTAGAGTGTCGACACCAGAGCTAAACAATACAAGTCTTAGTGACAGTGAGACTAAAAAGGTGGAAGTGAAGCAGCTTTGAAGAAGAACTTGAACAGACTAAAACTTCACTCAACAAAGATGAGAATGCCACTAAAGATGGCAGCTAAGCTGAGAGCCGAGAAGACCAAGAAGATAACATTCAGAAAAGTGGCAGAATACAAAGAAGATCCAGAGAGCCACTCTACGAATCACCATGAACCAAAAGCTGAAACAGAACAAATGCAGAACCATGTATGCAAATCATTTAAGAAGGGTTCAGGGAATGCTAAGTGCCAGACGAAGTCTACCAAAAGCTCAAACACTTAGCAAACCCAAATGGTGATGGTGCACAGCTGACATCTGATGAAGATGAGCAGAACAGAATGAAGATCAGCTGCACCAGAGAAGATGTGGTCCAGACTCTATGCAGAATGAAAAGAGGACTACGCCAAGCTGCTAAGTACAGAAGATGTTCAAGCTTAAAGACATCTTAGCAGCAAGGCACTAACAACAACAACTACACCAACAAGTAGCCAGGGCCTGAGGGGACCTTGTCCCGAGGGACTAAATGAAGTTCCAAGCCTGCTGGACTTGAAGAGTTCTTAGTGAACTAGAGGAGTTCCAAGCCTGCTGGGCTTGAAGAGTTCTTAGTGAACTGAAGTTCCAAGGCTGCTGGCCTTAAAGGAATCTTAGTGATTCTGTCTTGCCCTTCCTTAGTGGAATTCACCTTTCGTTAAAAGCGTAAGAGTGGGTTAGGAGCTTAAGTCTCTAAACCACTTAAAATCCCTTGTGTCTTTTACATTCAGTTATTTACATTATGTACCTAACTGTTATAAATGCTATGTATGAATTAACTGCTTACAACTAAACTAACTCTACGGATAATATATGTATGTTCATGAATATATCAATGAAGGGGATCTTTTACTTATTCCGTTGTGCTTAAAAAGATTCTTATGTTTGTCATATGCTAAGTTATTAGCAATCCAAAATAAATAAGAAAAGTATTTGAAAATTAAAAAGGATCTATTCAACCCCCCCTTCTAGATCTATTGTGTGCCTACTGGGAACTAACATATTCCAACCATACTCCAAGATTATATAGATAATGCTCACAGATATAGTAAGCAAGTGGATGTACACAACTATATCTTATGATAACACGAGTTTTTATGTGGTGAGACATCATGTATGATAGTGGAAACATACTCTTAAAGCTCTTAGTACAATTCTGTCCTCCTCATTCTAATAGGGTGCATTTTTGACACTTTCACAGTCGGGTTGTCCTCACCCTATTGTTGTTCACCAAAATCAATTATTAAATGACGTATAAAATATAACACACATTTTAAGTTCTCAATATAATTATATATTGTCATGCTGTTTTATAATGTATTGAGAAACTTCAACCGTCACAGACCATCACTCTATTCCCCTGTTATCCCCGCTCGACCTAGCTACACTCTTATTACCTGAAAGGAATTATGAAGCAAAAGGGTGAGCACAAATAGCCCAATAAAGAATATTATAACTAAGATAATGTAGAACAAATTATCCTTAGTCCTCAACAGGGAAAAATCTGATAGAATACAATAGACAATAATTTTTAGATCAACAACTGCAGCAGAAACAACAATCCATTAGAAGAGTTAAGTAGAACATAATGTCTACTATCTCCTCCAAATTAAAAGTCCATCATTAATATTTCATCTCTATAATACCCATTAACCTTTCTTTGTTGTACCCAAGACAAAGAGAACTTTCATCACCTGTCTTCACCTGAACCACCAAAGATTATAGTTAAATTCACAATTCATGTTTATAATAATATAAATCAACAGTTTCTCCTTGCCACAAAGGCTTAATAGATCTTTTACTACTTGCCAGAAAGACTAAAGACATTCAATAATCATATCGTCATTTCAAATCAACGAATTATCCATGCACTATGGGCCAATGATATTCGTTAGTATCACCAGTGGTTATGATCATGCCAATCAATTGTCTATCCTTGCACTACGGGCCAAAGATATTTAATGGTCATGATCATACCAATCAATTGTCTATCTTTGCACTATGGGCCAAAGATGTTCAATTGTAAAACCAATGATCAACAATCCATCTTTGCACTACGACCAAAGACATGTAACTGTAAAATCAATAATCAACAGTCCATCTTGGCACTACGGGCCACTGTAAAACCAATAATCAACAGTCCATCTTTGCACTACGGGCCAAAGACATACAACTGTAAAACCAATAATCAACAGTCCATATTTGCACTATGGGCCAAAGAGGACTTTCACAACATCATTTGTCTGTAACATTACAGGTCATGATTATACCAATACAAAATTCTTGGTTATAATCATACCAATTAACATTCCATCTATGCACTACGTGCCAAAGATGACTTTTACCACAACATAAGCATGAGAATGATGACAATGATATAAAAAATCAATCAAGTGAGATCAGGGATAAATATTAGAGATTTATAATTCAATTTATTTAGAGTTCAAGAATGTCCAAATTGTCAACATGATAATTAATTGTGGACTAAAATTTAAGAATGATATTCTTGTATCAAAAATAATTTGGACAGAAAAAATCACTTTTGTCATGAATAGTACCCCGTAAATAGTACCTGAATAAATAGTACTAAATGAATAGTATCCTGTCATGAAAAGTACCCCGAGTGAATAATACCCGAATAAATAGTACCCCGTCATGCAAAGTACCCCGAGTAAATATTACCCCGAGTGAATAGTACCCGAGTAAATTGTTCCCTGTGAATAGTACCCCGAATGAAAATATTGAAATTTAATAAGAAAATTCAGACCAATATTCCAATGAAATGATACTATATGAAGCGCAAAACTCAAGGATATTATACTAATTTCAGGAATTATAGAAGCAATACTTACCATAATAAGTTTAAATTTAAGAATATGAAAAGAAATAATATACGAAACTGCAAATGGATTTTCACCTGTCATGCGGTAATTGGCTTAGACATATCTTTTCTATAAATAAAGAATGATTATGAAGGGTTATTCACCATGCACGCGGTAATCTGCGTAGACAGGTTATTCTCACAAATTAAAGAATGAATACGAAAAATAATATCCCTTACGAATATGAAAAATAATATCCCTTAAGAATATGAAAAATAATATCCTTTACGAATATGAAAAATAATATGCCTTACCTTAGTAGGAGATTGGATACTGCAATAATGAAGTAGCAAAATACTCTTCTTCTTTCTCTCTATAGTTTCTCTTATTAGTCTTAATGAATTGGTGAGAATGAAAGAAGAAATAAGCTTCTATTTATAGGAAATTATAGTTTTGATATTTGCACGTTAGGGGCTTGACTTATTACATTTTAGTACCTCATTAATTTCACCTTAGTCCAGGTGACATCACCACGACATCATGATAATGACATCATCTTTGTGTTTCTTTAAGGATGATGTCATGCTTACACCATGCTTGTATCATCTATTCTCTGATTGGTTGATTCAAGTCCGCATGGATTGATTAACTTATTATACTTTGGTACCCTAAAGTTTTCCAAGTTTGCATTATTCCCCTTTAACTTTTGTAATTCACTTATCTTCAATAAACACATTTTTAATTTCAACAATTATTCATTATTAATATTATGACTCACAATATTGACAACCAGATCATTCCCAGGAAAGAGGGGGCTTTCCGATAAGGATTTCTCCTTATTAGCGAGCAATTAAATAACCTAACTCATTTCCTCGACAGAACTTTCTAGACATTGTCAATAATGAAAATAATAATATGAATAACTGTGTCGTCTCAATTATTGATTTAATAATATAAAATATTGTGCAGATGATACTGTGACAATAATTGAATCAATAATATAAGATACTATGCGGCAACTACTGTTACAATAATTGAATAAAACTGAGTGACTTCTTACGTAAGCATCAATAATCAGAGATATTGTGCGATACCGTATGCTACTGTGCAAAAATACGTATTACTGTACTTTTATCACCGAATATTTCAACAGTTTAACGGTAAAAGTTTTGCTGTTATTTTTATAAAAAGGTTATTTTTTGTCGCTTTCTATATCTGCCAATTATTCTGTTGTGGGGTCCACCAATGATTGTGTCGTCGTACGGATATTCCCTGACAAAAAGAATATTCCCCGACCAAACGAATATTTTATGACAACTTGCTTACTTTGTAAAATTTTCACACAGCACCCTTAACTTTAACCTTTTATCAATTTAACCATTTACTGAATAGAATAATAATTATAAAAAAAATTGAATACTTTTATTTCATAAAATTCAGGGTTTTACATGACAACTTCCCATGAGTCGACCATCTGCTGATCATTCCCAGTGCTGAAAAGTCGGTCACAGTCCACAACAGGGTTCCTGTAAGACCCTAACTTTTTATGAATAAGCTTTAATTTTTTTTATATACTATTCTAAATAGCAAGGTGTTGATTTAATAAATGTTATAGTTGTGGGTGATATGTGCAAATTATACAAAGTAAACAATTGTTGGAGAATATTCGTTTTGTCGGAGAATATTCTTTCTATCGGGAATATTATATTCGGTAAAGTGCAACGGCGCTGAAATAACCAATAATTGGTCGGCCCCACAACGGAATAACTGTCGGATATAGAAAGTGACATAAATAACTTTTTTAAAAATTGACGGGAGAACTTTTACCGTTAATTGTTGAAATACCCGATGATAAAAATACAATAATACGCGTTATTCTACTGGAATATGCGGTATTGCACAATAACACACGTTATTGCACACTATCTCTGATTATTGCTTCTTACGTAAGAAATCACTTAATATTTCATTTAATCATTGCTACAATAGAAATAGCACAGTAATTCATATTATTGATTCAATAATTACTACAGTGATAATTGCTAGATAATATTTCATATTATTAAATCAACAATTGTCATGACACAGTACACTAGTAGAAAAAAGTAAATAGATAACGTTTAAAAAACGTTGTAATAGGCCCCCAAAAAAAAAAACGTCGTGGTTAGCAATGTCATCTATTAGACACATTTACACAACGTTTTTAAAACGTTGTCTATTGACACATTACACAACATAATTTTACCTAAAAAACGTTGTCTATTTATTTTCCATAAGGTGTTGGATGTGTGAAAACGTTGTAGATAGTATGATTTCACAACTGATATACACATTTATTATATATTTTAATATTCCCATATTTATTATTTTATATGCTTATTTTATTTAACTAATACATTTTATTTTGTTTTGTAAGAGATAACATTTGTTTTTCTTGGGGAGAAAATAAAGGATTTATATCTAACCTTTAAAGATGAAAAAGGACTCTGAGAGGATTATCATATAGAGATGGAAGTCAAGAAGGAAATAAGAGGAAAAAAGGAAACAAAACTATCCAAGTTCAATGAACCTAAATTTGGGCACAAATGTATTCTCCCTATAAATTGGCCTCTTGTTTTATAGAGAAAGAGACCACTAGTAATTTTCTTTTCCTTAGATTTTCACTGGTGTAGAAGGGAGTAAGATATTTAGAGCTTTTGTCTTATCTCTTATTCTAATCATGTGTGTTACTACTGTCAGGGAGTATTTGTAACTTTCTTTTATTGATATAATAGAAATTCTCTTTTTAATTATTGTTCTTATTTCATACAAATAGTAGTACTAATATTATTTGTTTTTGTTTTTAATTACATGACTAGCTAAATTTCTAATACCTAGGATGATGATGAAATTAGGTATTTCATAATAATATTCTCTTTCCGTCCCGAAATTAATGCCTAATTATTTTCGCCTTCATATTTTCCTTCTCATAAATTGAATATGATTCTTATATTGATTGCGAGGTTTTGATATGTAGTTAATCTGTGATTTTTTCATAACTTATGCTTGCCCATATTAATTATATGAATCATTATTTTTAAAGAGAAGAGAAAATAATTTGGGAATTAATTTAGGAAATACGAAATTATTTATTAACAACATTTTTTACTAAAAAAACATTGTAATAGATGCATATATACAATATTTTTGGATCTCTACTTTAGCAAATGACAACGTTAATTTTGTAAAAAACGTTGTCTATTGACACATTACACGTTTTTTTTCCTAAAAACCGTTGTTTATTTGTTTTCATAAGGAGTTAGATGCGTGAAAACGTTGTAGGTAATATGATTCTATAACATTTTTGACCAAAAAAATGTTGTAATACATGAACATTACACAACGTTTTTTGTCAAAAAATGTTGTCAAGATAATTGTAACAATCTTTCTGTGAAAAGGACACATTCTCATGCCCATCAGCTTCAACCAAGAAAGAACTAAAAATTTTATTTGGTCTAATACCAACTCTATCGTTAAGTTCAAGTCTCTTTTTCACATACTTGCTCATAATCCGATTTTTCTTATAAAATCTAGATTTTCCCGGGCTCAACTGATGATTATGATCATGTGTTAGAGTCTTTACTCGCACTTTTTCGTCTTCGACTACTGCAGCCCTAATCTTAGCATTGCAACCAGTTTTGCTAACAAGGCGTAAGTTGAAGGCATTTTTTGATTTGCTTATTGAACATCCTGACTGAGCACATGCAAGAACCACAAATTTAGTCTGTAAGACCCCAACTTTTATGAATAAAGACTTAATTTTCTCTAAATATTATTTTGAATAATAAGGTGTGGATTTGATATAATGTTATAGTTGTGGGTAATATTTACAAATTTTACAAAGTAAGCAAGTTGTCATAAAATATTCGTTTGGTGAGAGGAGAATATTCGCTTTATCGTGAATATTCGTGACGACACAGACAATCATCAATGCACCCTACACAATGGAATTACTGTTGGATTTAGAAAGCGACAGAAATAACCTTTTTATAAAAATAACGGCAAAAATTTTACTGTTAACCGTTGAAATACCCGATGATAAAAGTACAACAATACACGTGGTTGCACAGTAGCACACAATATTGTACAATATCTTTGATTATTGATGATTACGTGAGAAGTCACTTAGTTTTATTCAATTATTGCAACAGTAGTTGATGCATATTATCTCATATTATTGATTCAATTATTGTCACAGTATCTTTTGCACAATATTTTATATTATTAAATCAATAATTGAGACGACACAGTTATTCATATTATTATTTGCATTATTGACAATATCTAGAAAGTTTTGTCAAAGAAAGGGGTTTGGACATCTAATTGTGCGCCAATAAGGAGAAGTCCTTATCGGAAATCCCCCTCTTTCCTAGGAATGATCTGGTTGTTAATATTGCGAGTTATAATATTAATAATGAATAAATATGTTTAGTGAAGCCAAGTGAATTGTGATAAATGGAGGGGGTTTTTTATGAAGTATTTGTTGTAAGTTTGGCTTATTACATGGATCCCCACTTACTCATTTTGTGACGCCCCCAAAATAGGTATACATCACCCATCTTGAGTCACCAAATACATGGTATAAAATTCAAATACAACTTAATTATACAACAGTCGTGTAAAATACGACAAAACATATGTTGTGAGTTTTAGTACAAATATTGTCATCTAGACAATATCCACACTCAATTGAGTCCTCATTATATTTATTATCACACTATTTAACAAAATAGTGAGGACTACTAATGCTATTATCTGGACCGTCACTCCGTTCCCCGACTAGTCCTCGCCACGCCTCATTTCTGAAGAGAACAATGAAAGTAAAAGGGTGAGCTCAATTAGCCCAAAGAAGAAATATTATGATTAAGATAATACGAGAATAAATTATCGTTAGCCTTCAACAAAGTGTTAAACCGATACAATATAACAAACATCAAGTTTAACTGCAATGAACAAAGCAATCCATTAAAAGAGTTAAGTAGAATAAAATATACTATCTTTTATGATTTAAAAGGTTTTCATCACTTTTATCACGAGACTCGACAATAAATAATCCACATCATCCCTGCACTATGGCCAATGATATTCATTAGTATCACAACCACAAATTATCCATGCACTACGACCAAGGATATTCGTGTATTCATCAATGGTCATGATCATGCCAACAACTGTCCATCAATGCACTACGGGCTAATGAGGACTTTTACCACATCATATGTAATATTACGGTCATGATTATATCGATTAATCCCTGGTCATAATCATACCAAGTCCATCTATGCACTACAGGCCACAGATGACTTTCAACATAATATAAACATGAGGATGATGACAATGATATAAGAATTCAATAAAATAAGTTCAAGAATTAATTTATCCAGGAACTAATAACGTCCAAATTGTCAACATGATACTTCTTTGTAGAGTAAAATTTAAGAATGCTCAGAAGAATATTTCCATGAAAAGATACTGGATGAAGTGCAAATATCAAGGATATTCCACTAATTTCATAGAGTATAGAAGTCAAAACTTTAACCAACTGAGTATAATAAAGAATGGAATAACAAAAGAAATCACCGTGCATGCGATAGACCGCACATGCACGAGTTATTCCAATGAAAGAATAAATAACGGAACCGGTCATGCGTAAACGCATGAGCGGATATTCAAACAGAATAATAAATAACGCAACTGTGTCGGCGTAAATTTGCAATCGACAGGATGCTCCAACGAATAATAAATAATCGGAACCGGTCGTATGCGTAAACGCACGCATAAGATGTTCCAACGAATAATAAAGAATAGAATAACGTAATAATTTCACCATGTATGCGGTATTGGCATGACAAAGTTATTCAACATAATGATAAAGAATGGAATAATGTAAGAATTTCACCAAGTATAGGGTGAGATCAGAGTATAAAAGTTATTCCAATGTAATAAAGAAAAATGGAATAATGTAAGTTCTCTTCATGAATACGAAAGAAATAATACCCTTACCTTAGAACAAACCGGATATAGGAGTAGTGAAGTAGCGATACTTTTCTTCTTTCTCTATATAGTTTCTCTCTCTAGAGTTTCAAAGAATTCATAAGAAATAATGAAGGAATGAGCTTATATTTATAGAGAATGAACCGAATAGTAACTAATTCCTAAACGGTCCAGATTGATTTACTTTTAAACGGACGATCCAGTTGGTTTACTATAAAATATTCTAATAAAACAAAATCTTTTAAATAAAATATAATATATTCTATTTATAATCTAATAAAACGAATAACTTTATAAAAGTATTACATTTTATATAAAAAAATTTTACTATGCAAATACTATGCAGTAGCACTTATGCAAACTATGCATAATAAAATATAATATATTTTATTTATAGTCTAATAAAACGAATAATTTTATAAAAGTATTTTTTTATATAAAAAGATTTTACTATGCAAAACACTATGCATAATAGAATATAATATATTCTATTTATAGTCTAATAAAATGAATAACTTTATAAAAGTATTACGCTTTATATAAAAAGCTTTTCTGCATTTTATTACATTAATAATACTAATAAAACAAAACTTCATCATCATTATTATAATTCACACTATTAATTGACCAATGTCGCTCCTGGAAAGAGGGGGCTTTCCATAAGGATTTCTCCTATCGCACGCAATTAGGTGACCAAACCTCTCCTTGGCGCGTAACTTCTAGACATCGTTAATATTACAAATAATAATATTAATAACTTCGCCTTCTCAATTATTGATTTAATAATATATAAAATATCGACAATAATTGAATCAATTAACGTGAGATACTATGCAACAATTACTGAAGCAATAATTAAACAAAACTGAGTGACTTCTCACGTAAACATCAATAATCAATACTTGTGCTTACTATGCAACCACGCCAGATTCCCTGCATTTTAACACCGGGTGTTTCAACAGTTAACGATAAAACTTCTGTCGTTATTTTCATAAAATATTTTTGTCGTTTACTCAATCCGACAATAATTTCGTTATGGGGTCCTGCAATGATTGTGCCGTCGTATGAATATTCCCTGCTAAAATGAATATTCCCCTACCAGTCGAATATTATATAACAACTTGCTTACTTTGCAAAATTTATAACTATTACCCACAACTATAACATTATATCAAATTCATTACATAATATTCAAAAATGATAATTATAGAAAATTCATCTTTATTCATAAAAGTTGGGGTCTTACACATTTTTCAAAAATCACCAGTAGAAAGTTATCTCAGTTTTATTTTATTAGTATTATAATAGTAATAAAATAGAAAACTTTTTATATAAAATAGAATATATTATATTGCATAGTGTTTGCATAGTACTGCATAGTATTTGTATAGTACTGCATTGTATTTGCATAGTAAAATTAAATTTTTTCAATCGATTCTGCGCGCCAGTGATTTCTCCTACTGTGCAGTCCGTGATTTTTTTTCTAAATGGTATCCAGTCATTTTCCTATAAATAGGATGCTTAGTTTAGAAATGAAAATCACACTAGAATCAGATAATTCTTCTTCTATAATATTGAGCGTATTTCTTTTGAGTTTAAGAAAGTTTTGAGTGTAGAAAATAGTACAAGTTTTCTTCAAGAATATCTCTGCTATACTAGTCGGAATTACTCTCCTACTAAGGTAAGGGATATTATTTTTGTTCAATATTTGTAAGAAATAATATTTTATTCCGTACTCTGTAGTATGTAAGTAATATTATTTCGTTTCATATTCCTAATTCTATACTTATGTTTATAAGTATTGCTTCTATACTCCTTGAAATTAGTAGAATATCCTTGAAATTTGCACTTCATCTAGTATCGTTTCACTGAAATATTTTTCTGGACATTCTTGTTAATTTTTAATCTTTTCGTGCCGGAGTACTATTCATGAGAATTATTCATACATACGACACTATTCATACATACGGTACTATTCATGGGATACTATTCATGGATTACTATTCATGAAGTACTATTCACGACAAAAATTAATTTCTTTTCTTTCCAAATTATTTTTGATACATGAATATAATTATTGAATTTTACTCCACAAAGTAGTTATCATGTTGACAATTTGGACATTCTTAAACTCTGGATAAATTGAATTATAAATCTTTAAAATTTATCCGTGATCTCACTTAATTGAATTCTTATATCATTGTCATCATCCTCATGCTTATATTGTGATGAAAGTTATCTTTGGCCTGTAGTGCATAGATAGACTGTTGATTGGTATGATTATGACCATGAATTATGTATCGGTATAATCATGATCTGTAATGTTACAAATAATGTGGTAAAAGTCCTCATTAGCCCGTAGTGCATTGATGGACAGTTGTTTAGCATGATCTTGACCATTGGTGATAATAACGAATATCATATGCCCGTAGTGCATGGATAATTCGATGATGTGGATTATTTATTGAGTTGTGTTACAAAGATAAAATTTTGATGATTAATTTTTAAATCATAGAAGATAGTAGAGATCATGCTTTACTTGACTCTTCTAATGGATTGCTTGTTCTGCTGCAGTAAACTTGTTATGTATTGTATTCTATCAATTTTACACTATTGAAGGCTAAGGATAATTTATTTTGCATTATCTTAGTCATAATATTCTTTACCGGGCTAGTTGAGCTCACCTTTTTCTTTCATTGTTCTCTTTAGGAAATGAGAATATAGCTGAGACTAGTCAGGGAATGGAGTGATGGTCCAAGATGGTGACTATAATAGTCCTCACTATTATATGAAATAGTGTGATAATAATTGTAATGAGGACTTCATTTGAGTTTGGATATTGTCTTCAAGACAATATTCATGTTAAAACTCTCAGCTTACGTTTGTTGTATTGTGTAAATTAAGTTTGTATTTAAATTATGTACCATGTATTTGGCGACTCAGAATGGGTTATGTATACCTATTTTGGGGGTGTCACAGTTGGTTTCAAAGCTTAGGGATATGATCCCTGATTGAGATTTGAGGCTAGAACTAGGAAGGGAGAGACGGGTAAATCTGTAAGACCCCGAATTTTATGAAATAATAGTATTCAACATTTCTTATAATTATTATTTAGTAAATGGTTAAATTAATAAAAAGTTAAAGTTAAGGGTGATATATGTAAAGTTTACAAAATATGCAAGTGATTATAAAATACTCATTGCTGTCGGGGAATATTCGTTTGGTCGTGGAATAGTCTTGCTGTCGGGGAATATTCGTACAACGGCATAGCCATTTGTGGGTCCCATAACGGAATAACTATCAGATATAGAAAGCGACAAAAATAACTTTTTTATAAAAATAACAGCGTAGTTGTTACCGTTAAAACTATTGGAATACCCGGTGGTTAAAATACGATGTCTACGCTATGTTACACAAAGGCACACTCAGATTGCATAATATATGTCTAATTATTGATTCTTACGTAAGAAGTCACTCAATAATTGATACAGTAAAATTGCACAGTCTTTCATATTATTGGTGCAATAACTGCTACAGTGATAATTGAATAGTATTTTGCATTATTGATTCAATAATCGTCATGACACAGTAACTCATATTATTGAATTAATATTATTGGATAGCATTATTGATAATGTCTAGAAAGTTCTGTCGATAAAAGGGGTTAGGTTATTTATTTGCGCGCCAATAAGAAGAAATTTCTTATAGGAAAGCCCTCTCTTCCCTAGGAACGATCTGGTTATCAGTATTGTGAATCTATAATATTAATTAGTAATAATAATTGAGGAATTATAAATAATTGATGAATTTAATAAATAAATATTTGTTTAATTTGTTATAAATGAAAGAATTAGTGCTGATGGTTGTTTTTATCAATATATGTATTTTGTCAAAATAAAAGTGTGAAAAAATTATCCGTATGTAAATTTGGGTCATTTTTCGTTTGAAATTTGGAAAAATTTTCTTCTACAAAGTTGTAGAGAATTAAATTTTCTATGGAATGGACATAAAATTCGTATTTTTTGTATAAAAGAGCTATTTATTATGAATTATTGAAGTTTTGGAAATAAATATTTTTATTAAAAACATGGGTGGGCCCCATTCTTGTCCTTTGTTGATGAAATGTGCTGATTTCAAGTGGTGTGTGTGAATTGGGGAAGCCACCGGTAGCAGATTAAGTCTGCTTTGGTGTGCTAAGCATTTCCTATAAATAAGGTTCTTAGTAAGAATTGAAAAGCACACCGGAATCAGAAGTTTTCTCTCTCTATAATATCAAGCGTATTTTTGTGAGTATTTAGATACTTTGAGAGTTGATAAGCAGTGCAAGTTTTCTTCAGCATTATATGCGATGTTTCAGCCAGAAGTACTATTCTTTTGAGGCAACGGATGTTATCTATTTGTAAATGATATTATTTCTTTCAATATCATTATACCGAAATATTGGTATGAATTTTATTATTAAATTTTTACCTTTTCATGTTGAGGTTACTATTTACGTATACGGCATTATTCACGTATACGATACTATTCACAGATACAGTACTATTCACGAGTACTATTCACGAAGTATGATTTTTATTGTGAAATTTTTGCCTTTTCGTGTTGGGATTACTATTCACGTATACGGCACTATTCACAGAAAAATTAAATTTTCTTTTCTTTGTCCAAGTTGTCTATTATGGTTACTATCGTTGATTGTATCCATATTTTGATCTTCATTCTTGAATTTTACTCCACAATTGTGTATTTTGGAGTATTTTTGAAGTTGGATTAACTAAAGTACGATTCCCTAATCCTTGTTGTTGGGTCTCCAACTTTTAGTTTTATTTTGATGATAACAATAATTAATAAATTAATTAATTAAAAGGGTAGAATCCTCTCCATAGGATTTATATTATAATTATTTTAATTATCTTATTTATTTTGACCAAAAATATTTTCTAAATCTTATTTAATTAATTTTCTTGATCTTTGATAATTTAATTTGGTGACATTCTTATTGGGACAAAAGCCTTATCAATTCATGTATGTATTTGAGATATAATTATGTGAGAATTCATTACATGAACAAGCTTTGTAATCGAATGGAACTTGAAAATGGGCATTAAACTAATTATTGCTTATCGATCAAATAGAATGCATATTTAGAGATTTTGATTAAATCATTTTTTTTACATATGGGCTTTTTTATTTATCCTCAAATTAATTTTATTATTTAAAGATTTCAAAATTATTATTTCAAAATCGGGTAAAAATTATTTTATTATATATATATTTCATATATTCATAAGTATTATATATTATATTATAACATAACTCCGTATGTACATTATATATATATATATATATATATATATATTTAAACTACATGTGTATATTATATAGTGCATTTATTGTATATATACATTAAATGTGTGTGCATAACATATATCATTGTGAGATCCCAAATTTTATGAATAAAGATTTAAATTTCTAAAATATTTTTTGAATATTATGGTGCGGATTTGATATAATGTTATAGTTGTGTAATATTTACAAATTTTGCAAAGTAAGCAAGTGGTTATATAATATTCGATTGGTCGAAATATTCTTTTTGTTTGGGAATATCTGCATTGACTAAGACAATCATTGGTGGACCCCAATAACGAAAGTATTGTCGTAGTTAGAAAACGGCATGTAATTATCTTTTATAAAAATAACTACGAAAGTGTTACCGTTAAAAGCTGTTGAACTACCCTAGTAAAGAAAGTACGATGAATACGCATGGTTGCATAAGAAGCACATGGTATTGGTTATTGATGCTTCGCGAGAAGTCACTCAATTATACTCAATTATTGCTACAGTAATTGCTGCATCATATCTCTCATATTATTGATTTGATTATTGTCACATTATCATCTGCATTATATGATATATTATTAAATCAATAATTGAGACGACAAAGTTATTTATATTATTAAATTGCAATATTTACAATGTCTAGAAGTTACATCGAGGAGAGGTTTGGTCATCAAATTGCAAGCTACCAATAAGGAGAAATCCTTATCTGAAAGCCCTCTTCCTCGGAACGACTTCGTTGTTAAATATTGTGAGTTATAATATTAATAATGAATAAGTTCGTGTTGATTAAAGATGAAATTGATAGTTCCATTGTGTTGGAATTATTAGTGTTAGTGAAATCGACATTTATTTCGATATTAATTGATGTCCGAAGTTATCTTGACGACCGGGTAAATAATCGGATAAATGAGCAATTAATTGCTACTAATTCACATGCTTATATATAACTATTTGTTCACACGTGTACTATTGAATCACATTCATGTACTATTAGGGGAGTTGGTGCAAGATTGATAATACTTGCATGATTAAGTTAAAAATGGAGGTATAGATGGAGGTACTATACTGTAATTCGTATTTTCACATGATTATAACTATTGATTCACATGATTGAACTATTGATTCACATTATTTACTATTAGGGGAGGTGGTGCAAGTTTGAAAATACTTGCAAGACTAAATTAAAAATTAAAGAAAAGTTGGAGGTATTGTACTGTAATATTTTGAGCCCCAAAACGTGCAATTATCGAAACTATATTTTCCTATAAATAGAAGCTCATTCTTCCTTCATTTCTCACCAATTCACTAAAGCTTTAGAGCAATTATTATAGAGAGAAATTATAGAGATAAAGAAGAAGAGAAGTTTGCTATCTCTCTATTCCAGTATCCAACTTTATTCTAAGGTAAGGGGTATTATTTCTTTCGTATTCATGAAGAGAGATATTGTTATTCCATTCCTTATTATTCTATTGAAATAACCTGTATACGCGGACTACCGTATACATGGTGAAATTCTTCTATTATTTCATTCTTTATTATTATGTTGGAATATCCTATCTGTGCGGATTACGCATGACCTGGTTCCATTCTTTATTATTCTGTTAGAATAACCTGTTTGTGTGATCTATCGCATGCCTGGTGAATTCTATTGTTATTCCATTCTTTATTATTCTGTTGGAATATCCTATCTGTGCGGATTACGCATGACCTGGTTCTATATCCTGTCTGTGCGGATTACGCATGACCTGGTTCCATTCTTTATTATTCTATTGGTAATAATCTATCTGTGCAGTCTACCGCATGCATGGTGAATTCTTCTATTATTCTATTCTTTATTATTCTGTTGGAATAACCTGTTTATGTGGACTACCGAATGCATGGTGAATGATCCTTCGTATTCATTCCTTATTAAATTGTGGAAATTATCTGTCTACGTGGATTACCGCATGGCGGGTGAAAATCCATTTGCAGTTTCATAATTTTTCTGACCCTCAAAAATTCTGGAAAAATTTGAAATGATAATTTGATGAGTTTTCTATATTGTGTCCCAAGATGGCGATTTTTGGATGTATAGATTAAGAGTTATGGATTTTATGAGAAAAGACTATTTTAAAAGTAAACCCTTATAACTCCTTGTGGTTAACTCCAAAATTGGTGAAAGTTTTATTGATAGTACATGTATATAACATGAGTATACCCTATAAATTTCGGAATTTTTGGACAAAAGTACAATTTATGATAAATGTCTAAATATTCGGCAGTTTTGGCCATATGAAAAATAGTAAATGAATTTTAAAAATTCCGAGAAAAATATATGTTCAATATGGGACTATATTCTCGCTAAATCCTTAAAAAGAAATATTTTTGGGACTGATTTGGTATTTTTCATGAAAATGAACTAGTTATGAGTAAATGAATTAAATATGTTATGTGAAGTAACAAAATTGGAAAATAGGGTTTTATGGCTTGGGAATCCTATATAGGATATATAAAGATTTTTGATGAGGGATTTGATCATTGGTGATGAAATCTTATGAGTATGACATTTTTGAATGATTAAATGCATTATTTGGTAAAATGTGAACAATTGAAGTAAATTGTTTATAAGTTTAAGAAGTGATTAAAATATTGTTATAATATTAATAATATTAGATTATGAGTTTATTAAGTGATTGATTGTAAGACCTCAACTTTTATGAATAAAGATAATTTTTCTATAAATATCATTTTTGAATATTATGGAATGAATTTGTTATAATGTTATAGTTGTGGGTAGTATTTATAAATTCTCGCAAAGTATGCAAGTTGTTATATTATATTCGATTGGTCGGGAATATTCGCTTTTAGCAGGGAATATTCGCATAACAAAGACAATCATTGGTGGACCCTACAACGGAATTATTATTTGATTGAGAAAACGAAAAAAATATTTTATGAAAATAACGGCGGAAGTTTTACCGCTTATACCGTTGAACTACTCGGTAGTAAAAGTCAAGAATAATGCTGGCGTGGTTGCATAAGAAAGCACACTGTGATTGATTATTGATGCTTACGGGAGAAGTCACTCAATTTTGTTCAATTATTGCTATATAGTATCTCACGTTATTTGATTCAATTATTGTCGATATTTTATATATTATTAAATCAATAATTGAGATGACAAGTTGTTAATATTATTATTTGCACTATTAACGATGTCTAGAAGTTCTGTCAAGGAGAGGTTTGGTTAGCTAATTGCGCGCCAATAGGGAGAAATCCTTATTGGAAAGCCCCATCTTTCCTGGGAACGACCTGGTCGATTAATATTGTGAATTATAATATTGATGATAAATGTTGTTAAAAATATTGAGGGAATTTTTATGAAGTATTTGTTGTAGATTTTGACGTATTATTTGGACCCCCATTTACCCATATATCAAAATAATCGGTAGAAAAGTTATTCGGTATATATATATATATAAGCATATGTGGGTGCATGTAAAGTTGACAAATGGGGAAAGAATTATATATATATATATATAATGTAACTTGTGGGTGGTGGTGGTCCTGGTGGATATTTTGGCAGGTTTTGGAATGATTTTTCAAGCTTGGTAATTATTGGCCAAAACTTTTCAATCATGCAGTATTATTGTTAACTTGTTATTAAGGGAGCTTTTTAATTGGTTAAGGTTTTTAAATTGGCATGTGTTCATTTTTTCATTGGACAACTCTTTGAAAAGGATTACTGATGCGTTGGATCAATGAAGCTGTAATATTCGTCCGTGACTCTGTAAATTATTTCGTCTGAAAAAAAAAAACTGTCATATCTGCTATATTTTTCTAAACAAGACTTCTCTATTCTCCTATAAATAGGATGCTTAGTTAGAATTGAAATCACACCAGAAAATCAGAGAAATTCTCTTCTATAATCTTAAGCGTATTTCTTTAGAGTTTTAAGAAGCTTTGAGCATAGTGCAAGTTTTCTTCAAGAATATCCTCGGCCTACCAGTCGGAATACTCTTCTTTTATGGTAAGGGGTATTATTTCTTTTATATTCATGAAGAGAACTTCTGTTATTCCAATTTTTTTATTCTGTTGGAATAACCTGTATACGCGGACTACCCTATACTTGTTGAAATTCTTATGTTATTCCATTCTTTATTATTATGTTGGAATAACTTTGTCTCATCACAATCCGTATACATGGTGAAATTCTTCATTATTCTATTCTTTATTATTCATTTGGAACATCACATGCTGGTAAGGCTTACGCACGACCGAATTCCGTTATTTATTATTCTGTTGGAACATCCTCGCATGCAAGCGAATTTCGCCTAACTTTGGTTCCGTTATTTATCATTCTGTTGGAACATCCATCTGTATGCGCTTACGCATGACCTTGTTCTCATTATTTATTATTCATTGGAATAACTCGCCTGTAAGGGTCTATCGCATGCCCGGTGATTTCTTTTGTTATTCCATTCTTTATTATACTCAGTTAGTTAGAGTTTTGGCTTTTATACTCCATGAAATTAGTGGGATATCCTTGATATTTGCGTTTCATCCAGTATCTTTTCATGGAAATATTGTTCTGAGCATTCTTGAATTTTACTCTATAAAGCAGTATCATGTTGACAATTTGGACGTTGTTGAATTCTAGATAAATTAATTCTTGAACTTGTTTTATTGAATTCTTATATCATTGTCATCATCCTCATGTTTATATTATGTTGAAAATCATCTGTGGCCTGTAGTGCATAGATGGACTTGGTATGATTATGACTGTGGATTAATCGGTATAATCATGGCCAGTAATGTTACAAATGATGTGGTAAATGTCCTCATTGGCCAAGAGTGCATTGATGGACGCTTGTTGGCATGATCATGACCATTGATGAATACACGAATATCCTTGGCTCGTAGTGCATGGATAATTTGTGGTTGTGATATTTAATGAATATCCTCGGTCAGTAGTGCAAGAAGGATGATGTGGATTATTTATTAAAATCGAGTTCCAACGATAAAAGTGATGAAAACCTTTTAAACCATAAAAGATAGTAGATTTTATTCTCTACTTGACTCTTTTAATGGATTGCTTATTCCGCTGCAGTTAAACTTGATGTTTGTTATATTGTATCAATTTAACATTGTTGAAGGCTAACGTTAATTTATTCTGCATTATCTTAGTCATAATATTTCTTACTGGGCTAGTTGAGCTCACTCTTTCTTTCACTGTTCTCTTCAGGAAATGAGAATATAGCTGGGACGAGTCGGGGAACGGAGTGACGGTTCAGATGATAGTATTAGTAGTCCTCACTATTCTGTGAAATAGTGTAATAATAAATGTATTGGGGACTTTTTTTGAGTTTGTATACTGTCTAGAAGACAATGATTGTATTAAAACTCACAGCTCATGTTGTATATTTAAGTTTGTATTTGAATTTCGTACCATGTATTTGGCGACTCAAGATGGGTGATGTATACCTATTTTGGGGGCGTCACATTGATAATATTTGGATAAATTTAAAGTCTTTAATATTTATCCTTATTTTCGTTTGATTAATGCTTATATCATTGTCATCATCCTCATGCTTATATTGTGATGAAAATCATCTTTGGCTTACGTGCATAGATGGACATGGTATGATTATGACCAGGGATCATTCGGTATAATGATGACCTGTAATGTTATAAATGATGTGGTAAAAGTCCTCAGTGGTCTGTAGTGCATTGATGGACAATTTTTGGTATGATTATGACCAGGGATTATTCGGTATAGTCATGACCATTGATAATTTAATGAATATCCTTGGCCCGTAGTGCAGGGATGATTCGATGATGTGGTTTATTTATTATGCTGAGTCTCAACGATAAAAATTGATGAAAAAATTTTAAAACATAGAAGATAGTAGATATCATGCTCTACTTGACTCTTCTAATGGATTGCTTATTCCGCTGTAGTTAAACTTGATGTCTATTGTATTTTATCAGTTTAACATTGTTGAAGACTAATGATAATTTATTCTGCATTATCTTAGTCATAATATTTCTTACTGGGCTAGTTGAGCTCACCCTTTCTTTCACTGTTTTCTTCAGGAAATGAGAACGTAGCTGGGACTAGTAGGAGAACAGAGTGACGGTCCAGATGATAGCATTAGTAGTCCTCCCTATTCTGTTAAATAGTGTGACAATAAATGTAATGAGGACTCCAGTGAGTGTGGATATTGTCTAGATGACAATATTCTTATTAGAACTCTTAGATTATGTTTTGTCGTATTTTACATGACTGTTGTATAATTAAGTTGTATTTGAATTTATGTATCATATAAGTGGCGACCCAAGATGGGTGATGTATACTTGTTTTGGGGGCGTCACAGTTGGTATCAAAGCTTAGGGATATGATCCCTAGCTGAGATGTGAGACAAGAACTAGGAGGGGAAAGACGGGGAATTCCTTCGCTAGTATGACCTACCTAAGTTTATTTGGTATTTAATTGGTCGGTTAGAGTATATGGATAATATGTGATATGTTAATTAACCCTTGTTTTGTGACAGTATTTAAAAATGGCATCTGAAAATTTTGAGATCAGCAATGAAACACATGAGATCGTTGAGTTACCAACGATCAATACCCAGGATAATGTGCAACAGGAAGACAATAATCCTCAGGTAAATAACAACACCGATCAGATGATGAACGATGAGATGTTCAGAGGCTTTATGCAATTCATGCAACATCAGGCGAAAGAGACTCCTGTTCAAAATGCAGGTGGAAACACTGGCAACTCTCGGATGGTCACTACTAAGCAGTTCAAGGAGCTGGGACCGCCGTAGTTTTTGGGAAAGCTAGAACCACTTAAGGTAGAGACGTGGATAAAGCAAATCACCAAGATATTTGATGTCTTGGGATGCTCCGATGAGTAAAATGTTCCCTTTTCCACCTTTATGTTGCGTGAAGACGCAGATTAGTGGTGGGAATCTGTAAAACGTACCCAGCCTGACGCACTTAAGATGTCTTGGGAGAAGTTCCAAGAGCTGTTCAACGACAAGTACTTTCCCGAAAGTATTCGTCATATAAAGGAGGTGGAATTTATCAAGTTGGAGCAAAACAATATGACCGTGACGCAATACGAGGCTAAATTTGTGGAGTTATCCCGATTTGCATCCTATTTGGTCGATAATGAGGAGCGAATGACGCGAATGTTTCTAAGAGGTTTGAAACTCGATATACGTCAATACCTCATTTCTCACAAACTTTATTTATATTCAGATGTTGTGAATAGAGCTCAGCTATTGGAGCGCGATAATGAGTCAGCACAACCAAAAGGCAACGCGCGACCAACAACACGATAATAATCGTACCGGTGGCAACAGCCATCTGAACAATGATAACCATCGTGGAGGAAATTATCATGCCAAGAATGGTAACCACTTCGGTGGTAATCATGGCCAAGATAATAGAAGTGGAAATTTTAAGATAAGAAGGTTCAATAATGATGGAAAGACAAAGAAGACACCGGACTCGTTTCAAAGGAAGGAGAGAATGACCACCATCATATGTTTTAAATGCTGTGAGGGAGGGACATATCAGTCCAAATTACGTGATGCAGTCCAAAGCATGTTACAATTGTGGAAAAGAAGGTCACCTAGCCCAATTTTGTCGTGCACCAAAGCCAAGTCCAGCTGGGACGGTGGCACCAAAGGCGGATACGGACAAAACAAAGTCGGTGGTTTCAGGAAGAGCGTTTTTCATGACTTCTCAAAAAGCGAGTAACCCGAACGAAGTTAACACATGTTAGTTAATTATAAATTCTTGCGAAGTCTATACCTTATTAGATACCGGTTCTACCTTTTATTTTATCTCTCTTGCTTGCACTCAACGTTTAAATTTAACTCTAGAGAAGTTAGACTTTGACTTATTAATTGAAACTTCGTTAGGAGAAACCTTCATTTCATGTGCTATCCAAGTCTTGGATGAGAGTCACAGTTTTTAAATGATATTTCTATCGTTAATAAATTTTCTGACGTATTCTTGAAGACTTCTTAGCCTACCCCTAGAGCGTGAAATTGAATTTTGTATGGACCCCAGTACAAAACCCATTTCTTCAACCCTTAAATATTTCTTCAACCAAAACGAACGAATAATGCGCCAAAGATGCTGGCTCGAGCTGTTGAAGATCATGACTATACCATTCAATATCATTGTGGAAGAGCGAACGTGGTAGCTGACGCGTTGAGTAGAAGATCGTATACGTTTACGAGTGCGACGTTCTTAACACAAAAACCCATTTCGTATAATTTACAAATGATGAAGATAGAGTTAAAGACTCTAGAGACCCACATGAAGATAGCGAATATACGATTAGAATCGACTTTAATCGATAAAGTTAAAGCTATGCAAGCTACATACTCAGAGCTGATGAATGTGAAGAAGAAGGTTCAAGAAGGCGTTATTCTAGAAGCAAGAATCGATGAAGAGAGGAAATCTCAACCCTCGATTTTATTGGCCCATTTGAAATCCTTGATCGAGTAGGAACTGTGGCCTATATACTCGTTTTACCGCCAAGTATGTCGCTTGTTCATAACATTTTTTAGTATCGATGTTACATAAATATGTGGATGACCCGAACCACATTATTAAATTAGAACTAGACGACATAGCAGAAGATTTAATGTATGAGGAGATACGTGTTAAAATCTTGGATAAGAAGGATCGTATTCAACACTCAAAGGTTATACCTCAAGAGTTAGAATCTGAAATGAAGTCAAGGTATCCCCATCTCTTCGGCATACCAGGTACGTACGTAAATTTCGAGGGAGAAATTTCATAAGGAGGGGAAATTGTGAGGCCCCAAATTTTATGAATAAAGATTTAAATTTCTCGAAATATTTTTTTGAATATTATGGTGTGGATTTGATATAATGTTATAGTTGTGGGTAATATTTACAAATTTTACAAAGTAAACAAGTGGTTATATAATATTTGATTGGTCGGGGAATATTCTTTTTATCGGGGAATATCCGTACGACGGCACATTCATTGGTGGACCCCACAACAGAAGTATTGTCGTTGTTAGAAAATGACAGAATTATCTTTTTATAAAAATAACGGCGAATGTTACCGTTAAAACTGTTGAACTACCCGGTAGTAAAAGTACAGTAATACGTGTGGTTGTATAGTAGCACACGATATTGGTTATTGATACTTACGTGAGAAGTCACTCAATTATACTCAATTATTGCTACAGTAATTGCTGCATCATATCTCTCATATTATTTATTCGATTATTGTCACAGTATCATCTGCATTATATGATATATTATTAAATCAATAATTGAGACGACAAAGTTATTCATATTATTAAATTGCAATATTTACAATGTCTAAAAGTTCTGTCAATGAGAGGTTTGGTCATCTAATTGCATGCTACCAATAAGGAGAAATCCTTATCTGAAAGCCCTCTTTCACGGGAACGACACGTTGTTAAATATTGTGAGTTATAATATTAATGATGAATAAGTTCGTGTTGATTAAAGATGAAATTGATAGTTCCATTGTGTTGGAATTATTACTGTTAGTGCAAATCGACATTTATTTCGATATTAATTGATGTCTGGAAGTTATACTGACCAGTCGGGTAATTAATCGGATAAATGAGCAATTAATTGCTACTAATTCACATGCTTATATAACTATTTGTTCACATGTGTGTACTATTGAATCACATTCATGTACTATTAGGGGAGTTGGTGCAAGATTGATAATACTTGCATGACTAAGTTAAAAATGGAGGTATAGATGGAGGTACTATAGTGTAATTCGTATTTTCACATGATTATAACTATTGATTCACATGATTGAACTATTGATTCACATTATTTACTATTAGGGGAGGTGGTGCAAGTTTGATAATACTTGCAAGACTAAATTAAAAATGAAAGAAAAGTTAAAGGTATTGTACTGTAATATTTTGAGCCCCAAAACGTGCAATTATCGAAACTATATTTTCCTATAAATAGAAGCTCGTTCTTCCTTTATTTCTCACCAATTCACTAAAGCTTTAGAGCAATTATTATAGAGAGAAATTATAGAGAGAAAGAAGAAGAGAAAGTTTGCTACCTCTCTATTCCAGTATCCAGGTTTATTCTAAGGTAAGGGGTATTATTTCTTTCGTATTCATGAAGAAAGATATTATTATTCTATTCCTTATTATTCTGTTGGAATAACCTGTATACGCGGACTACCATATACATGGTGAAATTCTTCTATTATTCCATTCTTTATTATTATGTTGGAATATCCTATCTGTGCGGATTACGCATGACCTGGTTCCATTCTTTATTATTCTGTTGGAATAATCTGTCTGTGCGGTCTATCACATGCCTGGTGAATTCTATTGTTATTCTATTCTTTATTATTCTGTTGGAATATCCTGTCTGTGCGGATTACGCATGACCTGGTTCCATTCTTTATTATTCTATTAGTAATAACCTGTCTGTGCGGTCTACCTCATGCATGGTGAATTCTTCTGTTATTCTATTCTTTATTATTCTGTTGGAATAACCTGTTTATGTGGACTACCGCATACATGGTGAATGATCCTTCGTATTCATTCCTTATTAAATTGTGGAAATTATCTGTCTACGTGGATTACCGCATGGCTGGTGAAAATCCATTTGCAGTTTCGTAATTTTTCTGACCCTCAAAAATTCTGGAAAAATTTGAAATGATAATTTGATGAGTTTTCTATATTATGTCCCAAGATGGCGATTTTTGGATGTATAGATTAAGAGTTATGGATTTTATGAGAAAAGACTATTTTAAAAGTAAACCCTTATAAGTCCTTGTGGTTAACTCCAAAATTGGTGAAAGTTTTATTGGTAGTACATGTATATAACATGAGTATACCCTGTAAATTTTAGAATTTTTGGACTAAAGTATAATTTATGATAAATGTCTAAATATTCGGCAGTTTTGGCCATATGAAAAATAGTAAATGAATTTTAAAAATTCCGAGATAAATTTATGTTCAATTTGGGACTATATTCTACTAAATCCCAGAAAAGAAATATTTTTGGGTCTGATTTGGTATTTTTCATGAAAATGAACTAGTTATGAGTAAATGAATTAAATATGTTATGTGAAGTAACAAAATTGGAAAATAGGATTTTATGGCTTGGGAATCCTATATAGGGTATATGAAGATTTTTAATGAGGGATTTGATCATTGGTGATGAAATCTTATGAGTATGACATTTTTGAATGATTAAATGCATTATTTGGTAAAATGTGAACAATTGAAGTAAATTGTTTATAAGTTTAAGAAGTGATTAAAATATTGTTATAATATTAATAATATTAGATTATGAGTTTATTAAGTGATTGATTGTAAGACCTCAACTTTTATGAATAAAGATAATTTTTCTATAAATATCATTTTGAATATTATGGAATGAATTTGTTA
The DNA here is from genome assembly GCA_020205615.1 of Panax quinquefolius. Lineage (NCBI taxonomy): Eukaryota > Viridiplantae > Streptophyta > Magnoliopsida > Apiales > Araliaceae > Panax > Panax quinquefolius. The sequence continues at coordinate 15,773,115 of CM035158.1, forward strand.
TAATGTTATAGTTGTGGGTAGTATTTATAAATTCTGCAAAATATGCAAGTTGTTATATTATATTCGATTGGTGGGGAATATTCATTTTAGCGAGGAATATTCGTATAACTAATACAATCATTGGTGGACCCTACAACAGTAATTATTGTCGGATTGAGAAAAACAAAAAAATATTTTTATGAAAAAACGGCGGAAGTTTTATCGTTAATACTGTTGAACTACTCGGTGGTAAAAGTACAGTAATACAAGTGGTTGCATAGTAGCACACGGTATTGATTATTGATGTTTACGTGAAAAGTCACTCAGTTTTGTTCAATTATTGCTACAGTAATTGCTACATAGTATCTCATGTTATTTGATTCAATTATTGTCGATATTTTATATATTATTAAATCAATAATTGAGATGACAAGTTGTTAATATTATTATTTGCACTATTAACGATGTCTAGAAGTTATGCCAAGGAGAGGTTTGGTCACCTAATTGCGCGCCAATAGGGAGAAATCCTTATTGGAAAGCCCCATCTTTCCTGGGAACGACCCGGTCGATTAATATTATAAATTATAATATTGATGATAAATGTTGTTAAAAATATTGAGGGAATTTTTATGAAGTATTTGTTGTAGATTTTGGCGTATTATTTGGACCCCTATTTATCCATTTATCAAAATAATCGGTAGAAAAGTTATTCTAATATATATATATATATATATATATATATATATATATATATATATATATAAGCATGTGTGGGTGCATGTAAAGTTGACAAATAGGGAAAGAAAAAGGATTGTCAGGTGGTTTATTTTTCAACCAACTTGTGGTTATATGTGTGTGTATATATATATATATATATATATATATATATATATATATATATATATATATATAATGTAACATATGGGTGGTGGTGGTGGTCCTGGTGGATATTTTGGCAGGTTTTGGAATGATTTTTCAAGCTTGGTAATTATTGGCCAAAACTTTTCAATCATGCAGTATTATTGTTAACTTGTTATTAAGGGAGCTTTTTAATTGGTCAAGGTTTTTAAATTGGCATGTGTTCATTTTTTTCATTGGACAACTCTTTGAAAAAGATTACTGATGCGTTGGATCAGTGAAGCTGTAATATTCGCCTGTGACTCTATAAATTATTTCGTCTAAAAAAAACTGTTGCGTCCGTGATATTTGTCTAAACAGTTCCCGTTCTATTCTCCTATAAATAGGATGCTTAGTTAGAATTAAAATCACACCAGAAAATCAGAGAAATTTTCTTCTATAATCTTGAGCGTATTTCTTTAGAGTTTTAAGAAGCTTTGAGCGTAGTGCAAGCTTTCTTCAAGAATATCCTCGCCTACCGAATTTAATACTCTTCTTTACTAAGTAAGGGTATTATTTCTTTTATATTCATGAAGAGAACTTCATTATTCCATTTTTTTATTCTCATTGGAATAACTCAGATACGCTGACTACCATATACTTGGTGAAATTCTTTTGTTATTCCATTCTTTATTATTATGTTGGAATAACCTGTCTATGCGAAGTACCGTATACATGGTGAAATTCTTCTGTTATTCTATTCTTTATTATTCTATTGGAGCATCCTGTCTGTGCGTTTACGCATGACCTGGTTCCGTTATTTATTATTCTGTTGGAACATCCTGTCGGTGCGAATTTTGCCTGACCTGGTTCCGTTATTTATCATTCTTTTGGAAAATCCTGTCTGTGCGTTTACGCATGACCTGGTTCCGTTATTTATTATTCTGTTGGAATAACCTACCTGTGCGGTCTATCGCATGCCTGGTGATTTCTTTTGTTATTCCATTCTTTATTATACTCAGTTGGTTAGAGTTTTGGCTTTTATACTCCATGAAATTAGTGGAATATCCTTGATATTTGCGCTTCATCCAGTATCTTTTCATGGAAATATTGTTATGAGCATTCTTGAATTTTACTCTATAAAGCAGTATCATGTTGACAATTTGGACGTTGTTGAATTCTAGATAAATTAATTCTTGAACTTGTTTTATTGAATTCTTATATCATTGTCATCATCCTCATGTTTATATTATGTTGAAAGTCATCTGTGGCCTGTAGTGCATAGATGGACTTGGTATGATTATGACCAGGGATTAATCGGTATAATCATGACCGTAATGTTACAAATGATGTGGTAAAAGTCCTCATTGGCCCGTAGTGCATTGATGGACAGTTGTTGGCATGATCATGACCATTGATGAATACACGAATATCCTTGGCCCGTAGTGCATGGATAATTTGTGGTTGTGATACTAATGAATTGTTAGGTTTGTAATATTCATGAACGCAATCAAATTGCAAAAATAAGCAGAAACGTGTAAAATCAGAGTTTAAAAATTTTTCAAACCATATACCCGGATCACCCTTTATGCACAATTATTAATTAAACGAAAAGATAAAGAATAAAATCATACCCTTGAAGATTCGAGCTTCCTCAGGTACAAGTTCACCTCCAATCCTTTTCGCGCTCAACTTGAATCCATCGGGTTTGGTTCCTTCCTTTGATCAACGCGTTAACCACCCAAGTGTTTGGCCTCTAGAGGTGATCCACCAAGGAAGAATAAGAATTCAAGAAGATGGGTGGTTGGCTAAACCCTAGTTTTTCTATCTCTATAGAAAAAGAGCGTACTCTCCAACCATTGGAATTATTACGTAGTCTTGATATCTGATATAAGACTCTTCTTATAAAGATATAAAGTAACCCTATTAAAATATGATATTATTTAATTAAACTCTTTAATTAAATGGGCTCCCTAATCTTATTTGGGATAATTAATTAAACTCCTTTAATTAATTTTTCCTCCTAATCCTATTAGGAATAAATGAGAGTACTTATATTAAATTAATTCCTAAACTCTTTTAGAAATTAAAATAATAATAATTGTAATAATATTAATAAGACTCCTCTTATTAATTTATATTTAATATTTCTAAAATATTAAATAATAATATTAAGCTATTTAATTTATTCTATCACCATAGATTAAATTAAATATACTTATCATATTATTACGATTATGCCATTAACTTCTTAAATAATTATTCTTCCTTTTATGGTGTGACCCTTTAGGTTCTCCATATTAAACCGGTTGTGAATAAATCAATTAGAATAATTCTAATCTTATTTAAATAAATAAATTAAACAATTAATTTATTTAAATAAATAATATTTATTCTATAATAGGGATAAGCCTCCCTCAATGATCAACGACTTTCCGGATAATATAGATTTCAACATTAATCATAAAAGAACCTTTGAGTAAATAGTTACTGCATAATTCAATCCTTCCACCATACAATGTCCCAATTAAATATAAGACATGGAATTACCACAAGTCTTATTTTATTTAATTATATGTATTTCGACTCTTAAATGCACAACTCCAAATAATGCAAATTAGAAACTCCTTTCTAATTTCAATCGCCTTGCCAAGGACTACTGGGTTGTCATTTATCGAATCACATAGACATTTCTCTTATTTTAATAGAAGTGGTAGATTCTTTATTGATCATACATTATCTCCATGTACAACTTATTATACCCAAGCATACCTTTTGATATACCCTAAGGGTCTTAAGGAATAAGTCAAAGTATAACTCATCATACACAAGATACTATGATGATCTTCAAGTCCAAGGATTACTTGTACTTACTATCACTACAGAATTCCTATCGACAGCAAGTAAAACTCCATTAGGTATTCCTTAGCGAGTCAATGCTCAAAGAACTTATTCTCTAATAAGCACCTACATACTTGCTTTAGTGTCTCCACACAAATGATCATGAGATCAATCATCCTCATCCAATGAAAGCAAGCAACGTATGTACCAATCTATCCTGGATTCACTAATCCCCAATTTAGTAATCCAATGATTGGGAACTATTTTAGTTTTAAGCTTTCTAAGAATTTAGATCTCATTAGAATGATCATCATCATTATTCTAAAAGCATTGCTTAAAACTATGGGTTTATCACATATTATAAAACAAAGATCATATAGATAATTAAAAGCCTTTAATAAATTTATACTTTTTATTAATAAATGAATAAGATTGTTACAAAGTATATGCTTTATCATCAAACATGATTGGCTTGTGTGCATACTACTTTCAATCTCCCACTTGCACTAAAGCCAATCGTCATGGTATCTTATACTCTTCTTCTCTAAGTGACGATTATCCCATTGCTTGGATAAGCTTTAGTTAATGGATATGTAATGTTGTTCTTGAGAGTCCATTATCTCTATAGTGATTTCCCATCTTTCAATGATTCTTATAATCAAATGAAAGTGCCACAACACATGTTTAGATCCAAGATGAGACTTAGAACTATTCCTAGTTCTCAGAATGAACTTTTAATCCAAACAATCAACTTGCGCTTTCATTTATAGCTATATACTTTGTCTTTTTCACTAAACCAAAGAACCTTTTGCTTTGGAACCTTTCCAATTCATCGCACCAATGCTCAAGATAACGCTTTACCTTAAAGTGGATTTTCTTTCATCTTGGTCATCTTCGAAAAACTTGAGTCCGTTAAGCCCTCTAGTTTTAATTTAGACCCACCATGAATATGATCACATCCTTAGTGCTTGGTTAAGTACTTTAAGATGTTTTCACCGACTCATAGTGAACTTCTCCATAATATGACCGATCAACATCGTCTCTCGTACATTTCATTCAATACATGATTGTCACTCATGCGACCTCTCTTTTCAGGAGTCTGTGGGGACTATTAAGAGAGATACACTCCATAGCTCATCGACATGAGACATCTCTTGGAGTTTGCCATGCTAAACGACTTTAGCATCAAATGAATATAAGTTCCTTAGTTTAAGTCGAGCATCCTCTTGTATCTATCTATATAGATTTTATCCCCAATTAAGATACTCTTCCCAAATCATTCATGGAGGATTGTTTAGACAACTTTATCTTTACTGATTGTAGCATTGGTATGTAATTCCTCATCCGTAGTATATCAACATATAATACTAGAAATTTCACGACGCCCCAATCGATCCTTTTGTATACACTAGAAGTCTTACCTCATCGAATGTAACTCGATCATCATCTTCTATGATGCGACCTCATCATCATCATCCATGATGAATCCATACCTCCCGTGTATCTTTGGTACTATTCAAGATTTACGATTCTTGTTGTAGGTACAATAGGTCTATCTACTGTGTTCCTCTTATTTGACATATAGTGTTTTGTGGTTCTTGAACTCTTCAAGATCTATTATCCTCCCACTATCCCCTTTTAATGATAAACACCTTTATCTTAGAAGGCGCCGTGTTTCAGAACAAACACCTTTTGCTAAGTAGAATTATAGAACATATACCCTAAACTTACTTTTAGGATGTCCCACAAATCAGACATGTCAAATCTTGTCCCAAGCTTATCCTTCCTAAACCTTTTCACATAAGTTGGAACCCCTTATCTTAACAAACTTAAGATTAGAATCCTCCCCGCCCATAACTTTTATGGAGTCTTGGGGCTAATTTTGAGGTTACCTTTTCGTAGATATGCAAACCATTTCTAGGACATTATCCCGTAAGGATACCGGAATGTCGGTAAAATCATTATGGACCGCACTATGTCCAACAAGGTACGATTTTTTTATTCAGATACATCAATCAATTATTGTGTATCGATGTGTCCATTATGAAAACCATTTGAGATGATCTAGAAACTTATTGAACAAGTATTTATTCCTTGATCTAATCAAAGAATCTTAATACTTTGCCAATTTGTTTTTCATTTCAATTCTTTGAACCTTTCAAATAATTCACAATTGTATTTCAAAGAAATACACACATTCAACTCTTTGAATGATCATCTCCTTTTCTTATACTAGTTTGTTCAATTTACAAAATATTTTTTCACGTAAGTCAAGTATACAAAAATCCATTAAGTAATCTTTTCATTTCTATATCGAAACATTATTATTATAAATAGAACAACAATTGTTCTTAATTATAATACCAAAATTTTATTATCCAACAATAAAATGGAAATAATGTTTCTATCAAGAATTGGAATACAATAACAACTTATCGACTTAATAGATTTGCTTTCAGAGTAGTGCGTTAAACTATAAGTTTCTATGGCTAATGTTGCAACCTTTGCTTCATTTCCCACACATAGATTACTTATATTTGTTTAGCTTTCTACTGCTTTGGTCCTTTCATAAATCTATATTTATGATAACCAAAGTTGGTATCCAATACTCAAGTAGAACATCGACTTAAAGAAAATTTATTTTAAATCATGAACAAATTTGTATTTGTAACTCAAACTTCACTAAGCTTCTTTTGGTTAGCCTCTCTCAAGATGCTTCTCGCAGCTTTCTTTCCAAAGTCCAAAGTTTATAGCAAAGGAAGCAAATTCCTTTGCTATCCATATCGCTTTGTTTTTATTATCCTTTGTTTACGCCTTTCTATTTATACCTTCTTGAATTGTTCTTCTTTTCGAAGATCCTTTGGCCCTACCAAGAAGACTTTGTCTTTCTTGGTTGAAAAGTGACTCTCAACATTTTTAGTATAAGTAAGCAAATCAATGAGGCCGATATCTAGCTTGTTCATATGAAAAATTCACAACAATTGTGAAAGGGAGTCCTGAGTGAGTGCAAGATCAAATCTTGGCTCAACTCTCCATCCATAACAAAACTCGTTGTCTAATTGATCAATCAAATTGATTATGTTAAGAATTTTTTTGTCTGCAGACTATAGTGCCATTGGCCATTCTAGATCGGAAGAGCTCCTTAGATATCTCGATATCTATCGGTCTTTTACTTTCCTCACCATCAACTACTTGATGTGCGTGAATATAGTAAAACATCCATAGTTTCATCTCGACGTCAAGCTCATACTCATGGATGCGAGCATGATGCATTGAGCTAATCAGGCATCATCTTGCCACTTTCTAAAAGTAGCAATCTCTTGCTCAGAGGCATTGTCGCAACCATTGCGAGGGATAGGCGATTATGACATAAGATAGCTTTTCAAACTATGAGAACTATTCTCAAATTCCTTAACCAATCCGCTTAATTCATGCCCGTTAATTTAGCATTTAATATGCTTCGCAGTTGATAGTAATTTTAGACATTGTAAAATTCTCAGAAATGAATTTGTAATTAACAACATTTTAACATACATTCTTTTATTAATTACCAAAATAAATTAGGTCTTGTTTTAAATTGGTATCTCCCACTATTTTCTTCAAACTATATTACCTCACTTATATAGTTCTAAAAAATCTAATTAAAGATTTGCTAGTGAGAATAAGGATCCCATTTCAAATGTATATAGCCTCAGGGTGACACAACAAACTATATATAAATAAATAGGTAGACAACTTTTGTCAATTACATCAATTATGCAACTCCTTGTATTTTGCCTCTTAGATTATTTTGATCAGTGGTGGCACATCCAAATCAAAATTATCCAAGTTAAGTCCAACCTAGCACTCCATATATTCAAAAAGAAAAATATCATCCTTGTGGTGACACAACAAAACAATATTGTTCAATTTTCTTTATAAGCATCAAATGTGATAAATTAACATCTTAAATACTTAATACTTACCTTGTGGTGACACAACAAACTCATATTAAATATTTAATACTCTATTAATTTTATCATGCTAGAAGGCTTACGCTCGATATTCCAAATATCTTTGAACGCTTAGGACTTAATATAAAAAAAAAATCGAGGGGTTTGCTATTAATTTGTCTCATCTTGTTTAGCTACATTTACACATATATATATAAAATACGCAATATATTAATGAACATGCTAAGCATGTTTGCATAATATATAATATATATAGTATAAGCATGCATATATAGAATACTATATTCTACCCTAATTGATTATGGACTTTTATTCTAGTTCGGTTCACTAGAGCCACCAAGTGAACCAAAAAATCAAACCCTAGGGGTGCAAGAAATAATATTTAAATATAACTATTACATTTAAACCCTGCTCCATTACAAATCTAGTCTTCAAGCGCCTCCTTTCCTCGATCTCTAATTCTTCAAAATTAATTCTAAATATTCCTATTACAAAACTATTTTTAAATAAATAGAAGCCTCGATCGCAAATCGAGGAAAGTACATAGAGGAGATAGAATTTACATTAAGAAAAAATTAGAGAAGACGAGGCACGCAGAATTCCCCATTTAATAAAAACCCATACATTCATGCATCCAACTAAAATAAAATTCAATCACATCGTCAATAAATTCCATAATCAATCCCATTTATTATCATACACATCATCATATGCATCAATAAATAACATTCATCTTATGAATAATAAACATTTAATATATATATTGATATCATTTAATGGGCAAATTTAGTTAGTATAAAATTTATTTTTGAATCAAAATAAACTCCTTTATTTTAATCCAAATTTAAATCAAAATAAAACTATTTTATTTTAATTTATCCAATTTTGAATAAAATAAACTATTTTATTTTAATCAAAATCTTTAATCAAAATAAACTCCTTTATTTTAATTAATTATGGAATCCAATTCCATGTAAAAAAAAAATTATTAAAGGAAACGCGAATTCTTTTTCCTATTCACAAATAAACTCCTTTATTTTGAATAATATGAAATCTTATTTCATATCTAAATAAACTCCTTTATTTAAGGAAATTAAGATTCTCTTCCTATTCACAAATTAACTCTTTTATTTTGAATAATATGAAATCTTATTTCATATCTAAATAAACTCTTTTATTTAAGGAAACATGGAATCCAATTTCAACTCTAATTAGTTATCATGGAATCCAATTCCAACTCTAATTAGTTAGCATGAAATTTAATTTTAAAATTAAAATAAACCCTTTTATTTTAAGATTAAAATAAACCTTTATTTTAAAATTAAAATAAATATTTTATTTTAATTATAAAATTATTATATATATATATATATATTAACGTAATATATATAATATATAAATATTTTTGGTTATTTATATATACTATATATATATTATACCATTCTGTACATTCACGTTAATATATATATATTTCGTGATTATATATTCACGTTAATCCTGTACATGCATGCGATTATATATTTCATATATTTCGTGATTTCCTTGTTGCCTTGAAAACCGAACAGATCCCTTATAAAAAAAATAAAAAAAAATAAGGGACTCCAGCTGCTTCATCCACCTTGCGAATCAGCAGCGAAAGAGAAAGAAGAAAAAAAATGTTTTCGCATTTTTTTATATTTTTTTTTAATAAATTTTATACAATAAAATTATGCCTAATTAAATTGTTCTAATCACATATCAATATACATATCAAATTAAAACAATTAATAATTTGCATAAAGGTTTGGCTCTGATGCCGCTGTTAGGTTTGTAATATTCATGAACGCAATCAAATTGCAAAATAAAGCGGAACGTAAAATCGTAGTTTAAAAATTTTACAAACCATATACCCGATCACCTTTTATGCACAATTATTAATTAAACGAAAAGATAAAGAATAAAATCATACCCTTAAAGAATCGAGCTTCCTCAGGTACAAGTTCACCTCCAATCCTTTTCGCGTTCAACTTGAATCCACCGGGTTTGGTTCCTTCCTTTAATCAACGTTAGCCACCCAAGTGTTTGGCCTCTAGAGGTGATCCACCAAGGAAGAATAAGAATTCAAGAAGATGGGTGGTTGGCTAAACCCTAGTTTTTCTATCTCTATAGAAAAAGAGCGCATTTCCAAACCATCGAATTATTACGTAGTCTTGAAATCGATATAAGACTCCTCTTATAAAGATATCAAGTAACCCTATTAAAATAAGGTATTATTTAATTAAACTCTTTTAATTAAATGGGCTCCTAATCTTATTTGAGATAATTAATTAAACTCCTTTAATTAATTTTCCTCCTAATCCTATTAGAATAAATGAGAGTACTTATATTAAATTAATTCCTAAACTCTTTTAAAATTAAAATAATAATAATTGTAATAATATTAATAAGACTCCTCTTATTAATTTATATTTAATATTTCTAAAATATTAAATAATAAATATTAAGCTATTTAATTTATTCTATCATCATAGATTAAATTAAATATACTTATCATATTATTACGATTATGCCATTAACTTCTTAAATAATTATTCTTCCTTTTATGGTGTGACCCTTTAGGTTCTCCATATTAAATCGGGTTGTGAATAAATCAATTAGAACAATTCTAATCTTATTTAAATAAATAATATTTATTCTACAATAGGATAAGCCCCTAGCGATCAACGACTTTCCGTATAATATAGATTTCAACATTAATCATAAAAGAACCTTTGAGTAAATAGTTACCGTATAATTCAATCCTTCCACCATACAATGTCCCAATTAAATATAAGACATGGAATTACCACAAGTCTTATTTTATTTAATTATATGTATTTCACTCTTAAATGCACAACTCCAAATAATGCAAATTAGAAACTCCTTTCTAATTTCATTCTCGCTTGCCAAGGACTACCGGGTTGTCATTTATCTAATCACATAGACATTTCTCTTATTTTAATAGAAGTGGTAGATTCTTTATCGATCATACATTATCTCCATGTACAACTTATTATACCCAAGCATACCTTTTGATATACCCTAAGGGTCTTAAGGAATAAGTCAAAGTATAACTCATCATACACAAGATACTATGATGATCTCAAGTCCAAGGATTACTTGTACTACTATCACTATAGGAATTCCTATCGACAGCAAGTAAAACTCCATTAGGTATTCCTTAGCGAGCCACGCTCAAAGAACTTATTCTCTAATAAGCACCTACATACTTGCTTTAGTGTTCCACACAAATGATCATGAGATCAATCATCCTCATCCAATGAGCAAACAACGATGTACCAATCTATCCGGATTCACTAATCCCCAATTTAGTAATCCAACGATTGGGAACTATTTTAGTTTTAAGCTTTCAAGAATTTAGATCTCATTAGAATGATCATCATCATTATTCTAAAAGCATTGCTTAAAACTATGGGTTTATCACATATTATAAAACAAAGATCATGTAGATAATTAAAAGCCTTTAATAAATTAATACTTTTTATTAATAAATGAATAAGATTGTTACAAAGTATATGCTTTATCATTAAACATGATTGGCTTGTGTGCATACTACTTTCATGAATATCCTCGGTCAGAAAAGGTGGATGATGTGGATTATTTATTGTCGAGTCCCAAATGATAAAAGTGATGAAAACCTTTTTAAATCATAAAAGATAGTAGATTTTATTCTCTACTTGACTCTTTTAATGGATTGCTTATTCCGCTGCAGTTAAACTTGATGTTTGTTATATTGTATCAATTTAACACTGTTGAAGGCTAATGATAATTTATTCTGCGTTATCTTAGTCATAATATTTATTACTGGGCTAGTTGAGCTCACCCTTTCTTTCACTGTTCTCTTCAGGAAATGAGAATATAGCTGGGACGAGTTGGGGAACGGAGTGACGGTCCAGATGATAGTATTAGTAGTCCTCACTATTATGTGAAATAGTGTGATAATAAATGTACTAAGGACTTATTTTGAGTTTGTATACTGTTTAGAAGACAATGATTGTATTAAAATTCACAGCTCATGTTGTATATTTAAGTTTGTATTTGAATTTTGTACCATGTATTTGGCGACCCAAGATGAGTGATGTATACCTATTTTGGGGGCGTCACATTGATAATATTTGGATAAATTTAAAGTCTTTAATATTTATCCTTATTTTCGTTTGATTAATTCTTATATCATTGTCATCATCCTCATGCTTATATTGTGATGAAAGTCATCTTTGGCTTACGTGCATAGATGGACATGGTATGATTATGACGTGGATCATTCCTAGATAATCATGACACGTAATGTTATAAATGATGTGGTAAAAGTCCTCAATGGCCGTGAAAGTGCATTGATGGACAATTTTGGTATGATTATTGAAGACCCCAACTTTTATAAATAAAGATGAATTTTTCTATAAATATTATTTTGAATATTATGGAATAAATTTGATATAATGTTATAGTTGTGGGTAATATTTATAAATTTTGGAAAGTAAGCAAGTTGTTATAAAATATTCGTTTGGTCTGGGAATATTCTTTTTGTTTGGGATTATTCGTACGACGGCTCCAATCATTGGTGGACCCCATTAACTAAGTATTGTCGTAGTTAGAAAAACGACAAAATTATCTTTCTATAAAAATAACTACAGAGGTGTTACCGTTAAAACCGTTGAACTACCCTAGAGTAAAAGTACAAAGAATACGCGTAGTTGTATAGTAGCACACGATATTGATTATTGATGCTTACGTGAGAAGTCACTCAATTATGCTCAATTATTGCTACAATTCTTTACGTGATCATATCTCTTATATTATTGATTCAATTATTGTCACAAAGATCATCTCAGATAATATGTTATATTATTAATTGAGACGACAAGTTATAAATGATTAATAATTGTTGAAAGATTAAAAATGTGTTGATAAAATGATTTGTGGTAATATTTATTCAATCCTTGATGTATATAAAGAGTCTGTTATGAGACGTTTGTGGTAAGTTTGATTATTTTATGGGGGCCATATGTCATCATCTAAGAGTCTCTTCATCAATAGTAATTACCTTTACCAAACGTCAAACCACTTGCCGTTTCACATTACAAAGTCCGAACCACTTGTCGTTTCACATTACAAAGGCCAAACCACTTTTCTTTTCACATCACCACCGTCAAGCCACTTTGCCTTTTCACATGGCATGTGCTAAGCTAGAAATCTTCTATAAATAGAGGCCTAGTGCTTCATTATTTTTACTAATTCATTCAAGCTATAGAGAGAGAAAGTATAGAGAGAATAAGAGAGAAAGAAGAAGAGTATTTTGTTACTACACTATCACGCAGATTCAATATCCTACCAAAAGTAAGGGTGTTATTCTTTCTTATTCATGAAGAGAACTGTTGTTATTCCATTGCTTATTATTCTGTCGGAATAACTTGTATACGCGGTTTACCCTATACTTGGTGACATTCTTCTATTATTCTATTGGAACATCCTGTTTGTGTGTTTTACACCGGACCTGGTTCCATCTTTATTATTATTCTGTTGGAACATCCTCATCTCATGTGTTTTACGCCGGACCGGTTCCATTCTTTATTATTCCGCTTGAATATCCTCGTCAGGCATTTTACGCCGGGACCGGTTCCGTCTTTTTTATTATTATTCTATTGGAACATCCCACATCTGTGTGTTTTTCGCCGGACCGGTTCCATTCTTTATTATTCGATGGAATATCCTCGTCTGCATGCGTTTACGCCTTGGACCGGTTCCGTTATTTATTATTCTCGTTGGAATAACTCACTGTCTGCGGTTATCGCATGCATGGTGATTTCTTTTGTTATTCCATTCTTTATTATACCCAAATTGGTTAAAACTTTGACTTCTATACTCCATGAAATTAGTGGAATATCCTTGATATTTGCGCTTCATCCAAAGATCCTTTCATGGAAATATTCTTCTCGAGATTCTTGAATTTTACTCTACAAAGCAAAGATCATGTCGACAATTTGGACGTTATTAGTTCTTGAATAACTTAATTCTTGAACTTGTTTTATTGAATTCTTATATCATTGTCATCATCCTCATGTTTATATTATGTTGAAAGTCATCCGTGGCTCAGTAGTGCATAGATGGACTTGGTATGATTATGACCGAGAGACTATTCGATTGTAATCATTTAATCGTAATGTTACAAATGATGTGGTAAAAATCCTCAATGGCCCTGTAGTGTATTGATGGACAGTTGTTGGCATGATCATGACCATTAATGAATACACAAATATTCTTGGCCCGTAGTGCATGAATAATTGTGGTCGTGATACTAAAGAATATTTATTAAAGCTGAGTCTCAGTTATAACAGTGATGAAAAACCTTTTAAATCATAAAAGATAGTAGATTTTATTTTCTACTTGACTCTTTTTAATGGGTTCTTTGGTTCCATCACTGTAGTTAAACTTGATGTTCATTATATTTTATCGCTTTAACACGTCAGCCAGAGGCTAATGATAATTTATTCAAAGATTATCTTAGTCATAATATATCTTATCGAGCTAGTTGAGCTCACCCTTTCTTTCACCGTTTCTTCAGAAATGAGAATATAGTTTGGAATGAGTCTGGAACGGAGTAATGGTCCAGAGGATAGCATTAGTAGTCCTCACTATTCTCGTGAAATAGTGTGATAATAATTGTAATGAGGACTCCTTTTGAGTTTGTATGATCTCTAGTAGACAATATTGTATTCAAACTTACGCTTTATGTCGTATTGCATACCGACAATTATATTAGTAAGTTGTATTTAAATTGCATCCATGTATCCGACTACCCAAGATGGGTGATGTATACCTATTTTTGGGGGGGGCTCAATTATGACCGTGGATTATTCTAAGATAGTCATGACCATCGATGATTTAATGAATATCGTCAGTCTGTAGTGCGTGGATGATTCGATGATGTGGTTTATTTATTTTGGTTGAATCTCAAATGATAAAAATTGATTAAAACATTTTAAAACATAGAAGATAGTAGATATCATGCTCTACTTGACTCTTTTAATGGATTGCTTATTCACCGCAGCTTAAACTTGATGTCTATTGTATTTTATCGCTTTAACATTGTTGAAGACTAATGATAATTTATTCTCGCGTTATCTTAGTCATAATATTTCTTCTCGGGCTAGTTGAGCTCACCCTTTCTTTCACCGTTCTCTTCGTGAAATGAGAACGAGGCGGACTAGTCGGGGAACGGAGTGATGGTCCGATGATATCATTAGTAGTCCTCACTATTCTGCTTAAATAAAGGTGACAATAAATGTAATGAGGACTCCATTGAGTGTGGATATTGTCTAGATGACAATATTTTTATTAAAACTCTTAGATTATGTTTTGTCGTATTTTACATGACTGTTGTATAATTAAGTTATATTTGAATTTATGTACCATGTAAGTGGCGACCCAAGATGGGTGATGTATAATTGTTTTGGAGGCATCACAGTTGGTATCAAAGCTTAGGGATATGATCCCTGGCTGAGATGTGAGACAAGAACTAGGAGGGGAGAGACGGGGAATTCCTTCGCTAGTATGACCTACCTAAGTTTATTTGGTATTTAATTGGTCGGTTAGAGTATAGGGATAATATGTGATATGTTAATTAACCCTTATTTTGTGACAGTATTTGAAAATGGCATCTGAAAATGTTGAGATCAGCAATGAAGCACATGAGATCGTTGAGTCACCAACGATCAATACCTGTGATAATGTGCAACAGAAGACAATAATACTCGTAAATAACAACACCGATCGATGATGAACGATGAGATGTTCAGAGGCTTTATGCAATTCATGCAACATCGGTAAAGAGACTCTCGCTCAAAATACAGGAAACACCGCAACTCTCGGATGGTCACCGCTGTAAGCTTCAAGGAGCCGGGACCACGGAGTTTTTTGAAAAAGCTAGAACCACTTAAGGCGTAGACGTGGATAAAGAAAATCACCAAGATATTTGATGTCTTGGGATGCTCCGAGGAGCAAAAGGTTCCCTTTGCCACCTTTATGTTGCGTGAAGAGGCAGATTATTGGTGGAAATCTATAAAACATACCCAGCCTGACGCACTCAAGATGTCTTGGGAGAAGTTCCAAGAGCTGTTCAACGACAAGTACTTTTTTGAAAGTATTCGTCACATAAAAGAGGTGGAGTTTATCAAGTTGGAGCAAAACAATATGACCGTGACGCAATACGAGGCTAAATTTGTGGAGTTATCCCGATTTGCATCCTATTTGGTCGATAATGAGGAGCGAATGACGCGAATGTTTCTAAGAGGTTTGAAACCCGATATACGTCAATACCTCATTTCTCACAAACTTTATTTATATTCAGATGTTGTGAATAGGGCTCAGCTATTGGAGCGCGATAATGAGTCAGCACAACCAAAAGGCAACGCGCGACCATTAACACGATAATAATCGTACCGGTGGCAACGGCCATTGGAACAATGATAACCATCGTGGAGGAAATTATCATGCCAAGAATAGTAACCACTTCGGTGGTAATCATGGCCAAGATAATAGAAGTGGAAATTTTAAGAAGAGAAGGTTCAATAATGATGGAAAGACAGAAGAACCAGAACCCGTTTCAAAGGAAGGAGAACGACCGCCGGTCATATGTTTTAAATGCGCAGGGGAGGGACATATCAGTCCAAATTACGTGATGCAGTCCAAAGCATGTTACAACTGTGGAAAAGAAGGCACCTAGTCCGATTTTATCGTGCACCAAAGTCAAGTCCAGCTGGGACGGTGGCACCAAAGTCGGATACGGACAAAACAAAGTCGGTGGTTTCAGGAAGAGCGTTTTTCGTGACTTCTCAAAAAGCGAGTAACCCAAATGAAGTTGACACGGGTTAGTTAATTATAAATTCTTGCGAAGTCTATACCTTATTAGATACCGGTTCTACCCATTATTTTATCTCTCTTGCTTGCGCTCAACGTTTAAATTTAACTCTAGAGAAGTTAGACTTTGACTTATTAATTGAAACTTCGTTAGGAGAAACCTTCATTTCATGTGCTATCCAAGTCTTGGATGAGAGTCACAGTTTTTAAATGATATTTCTATCGTTAATAAATTTCCTGACATATTCTTGAAGACTTCTTAGCCTACCCCTAGAGCGTGAAATCAAATTTTGTATGGACCCCAGTACAAAACCCATTTCTTCAACTCTTAAATATTTCTTCAACCAAAACGAATGAATAATGCGCCAAAGATGTTGGCTCGAGCTGTTGAAGATTACGACTATACCATTCAATATCATTGTGGAAGAGCGAATGTGGTAGCTGACGCGTTGAGTAGAAGATCGTATACGTTTACGAGTGCGACGTTGTTAACACAAAAACCCACTTCGTATAACTTATAAATGATGAAGATAGAGTTAAAGACTCTAGAGACCCACGTGAAGATAGCGAATATACGATTAGAATCGACTTTAATCGATAAAGTTAAAGCCATGCAAGCTACATACTCAGAGCTGATGAATGTGAAGAAGAAGGTTCAAGAGGGCGTTATTCTAGAAGCAAGAATCGATGAAGAGAGGAAATCTCAACCCTCGATTTTATTGGCCCATTTGAAATCCTTGATCGACTAGGAACTGTGGCCTATAGACTCGTTTTACCACCAAGTATGTTGCTTGTTCATAACATTTTTTAGGTATCAATGTTACGTAAATATGTGGATGACCCGAACCACATTATTAAATTAGAACTAGACGAGATAGCAGAAGATTTAATGTATGAGGAAATACGTGTTAAAATCTTGGATAAGAAGGATCGTATTCAACACTCAAAGGTTATACCTCAAGAGTTAGAATCTGAAATAAAGTCAAGGTATCCTCATCTCTTCGGCATACCAGGTACGTACGTAAATTTCGAGAGCGAAATTTCATAAGGAGGGGAAATTGTGAGACCCCAAATTTTATGAATAAAGATTTAAATTTCTTGAAATATTTTTTTTGAATATTATGGTGTGGATTTGATATAATGCTATAGTTGTGGGTAATATTTACAAATTTTACAAAGTAAACAAGTGGTTATATAATATTTGATTGGTCGGGGAATATTCTTTTTATCGGGGAATATCCGTACGACGACACAATCATTGGTGGACCCCACAACGGAAGTATTATCGTAATTAGAAAACGACAGAATTATCTTTTTATAAAAATAACGGCTAAAGTGTTATCGTTAAAATTGTTGAACTACCCGGTAGTAAAAGTACAGTAATACGCGTGGTTGCATAGTAGCACACGGTATTGGTTATTGATGCTTACGTGAGAAGTCACTTAGTTATACTCAATTATTGCTACAGTAATTGCTTCATCATATCTCTCATATTATTGATTCGATTATTGTCATAGTATCATCTGCAATATATGATATATTATTAAATCAATAATTGAGATGACAAAGTTATTCATATTATTAAATTGCAATATTTATAATGTCTAGAAGTTCACAAGGAGAGGTTTGGTTATCTAATCATGCTACCAATAAGGAGAAATCCTTATCGAAAAGCCTCTTTCCGGGAACGACCTCGTTGTTAAATATCAGAGTTATAATATTAATGATGAATAAGTTCGTGTTGATTAAAGATGAAATTGATAGTTCCATCAGTGTTGGAATTATTAGTGTTATTGAAATCGACATTTATTTCGATATTAATTGATGTTTGGAAGTTATATCGACCAATCCGTAATTAATCGGATAAATGAGCAATTAATCGCTACTAATTCACATGCTTATATAACTATTTGTTCACATGTGTACTATTGAATCACATTCATGTACTATTAGGGGAGTTGGTGCAAGATTGATAATACTTGCATGACTAAGTTAAAATGGAGGTATAGATGGAGGTACTATACTGTAATTCGTATTTTCACATGATTATAACTATTGATTCACATGATTGAACTATTGATTCACATTATTTACTATTAGGGGAGGTGGTGCAAGTTTGATAATACTTGCAAGACTAAATTAAAAATGAAAGAAAAGTCAAGGTATTAGATCAGAATATTTTGAGCCCCAAAACGCAATTATCCAAACTATATTTTCCTATAAACAGAAGCTCATTCTTCCTTCATTTCTTACCAATTCACTAAAGCTTTAGAGCAATTATTATAGAGAGAAATTATAGAGAAAAAGAAGAAGAGACGTCTGCTACCTCTCTATTCCAGTATCCAGCTTTATTCTAAGGTAAGGAGTATTATTTCTTTCGTATTCATGATGAGAGTTATTGTTATTCCATTCCTTATTATTCTGTTAGAATAACCTGTATACGTGGACTACCGTATACATGGTGAAATTCTTTTGTTATTCCATTCTTTATTATTATGTTGAAATATCCTGTCTGTGCGAATTTTGCATAACCTGGTTCCATTCTTTATTATTCTGTTGGAATAACCTATTTGTGCGGTCTATTGCATGCCTGATGAATTCTATTGTTATTCCATTCTTTATTATTCTGTTGGAATATCCTGTCTGTGTGGATTACGCATGACCTGGTTCCATTCTTTATTATTCTATTGGTAATAACTCATCTGCGTGCGGTTACACTGCATTTATAAATGAATTCTTCTCATTATTCCATTCTTTATTATTTTGTTGGAATAACTGCATCATGTGGATTACCAAGATGCATGGTGAATGATCCTTCGTATTCATTCCTTATTAAATTGTGGAAATGATCTATCTACGTAGATTACCGCATGGCGGGTGAAAATCCATTTGCAGTTTCATAATTTTTCTAACCCTCAAAAATTCTGGAAAAATTTAAAATGATAATTTGATGAGTTTTCTATATTGTGTCCAAAGATGGCGATTTTTGGATGTATAGATTAGGAGTTATGGATTTTATGAGAAAAGACTATTTTAAAAGTAAACCCTTAAAACTCCTTGTGGTTAACTCCAAAATTGGTGAAATTTTTATTGGGAGTACATGTATATAACAGGAGTATACCCTATAAATTTCGGAAATTTTGGACAAAAGTAAAATTTATGATAAATGTCTAAATATTCGGCAGTTTTGGCCATATGAAAGATAGTAAATGAATTTTAAAAATTCTGAGAAAAATATATGTTTAATATGGGACTATATTCTGCTAAATTCCAGAAAAGAAATATTTTTGGGACTGATTTGGTTTTTTTCATGAAAATGAACTAGTTATGAGTAAATAAATTAAATATGTTATGTGAAGTAACAAAATTAGAAAATAGGATTTTATGGCTTGGGAATCCTATATAGGGTATATGAAGATTTTTGATGAGGGATTTGATCATTGGTGATGAAATCTTATGAGTATAGCATTTTTGAATGATTAAATGCATTATTTGGTAAAGTGTGAACAATTGAAATAAATTATTTATAGGTTTAAGAAGTGATTAAAATATTGTTATAATATTAATAATATTAGATTATGAGTTTATTAAGTGATTGATAATATTTGGATAAATTTAAAGTCTTTAATATTTATCCTTATTTTTGTTTGATTAATGCTTATATCATTGTCATCATTCTCATGTTTATATTGTGATGAAAGTCATCTTTGGCTTACGCAAGCATAGATGGACTTGGTATGATTACACTGTGGATCATTCGGTATATAATCATGACCAGTAATGTTATAAATGATGTGGTAAAAGTCCTCGATTGGCTCAGAAGTGCATATGATGGACAATTTTTGGTATGATTATGACCAGGGATTATTCGGTATAGTCATGACCATTGATGATTTAATTAATATCCTTGGCCCGTAGTGCAGGAATGATTCGATAATGTGGTTTATTTATTATGCTGAGTCTCAGCGATAAAAATTGATGAAAATATTTTTAAACATAGAAGATAGTAGATATCATGCTCTACTCGACTCTTCTAATGGATTGCTTATTCACCGCAGCTTAAACTTGATGTCTATTGTATTTTATCGGTTTAACATTGTCAAGACTAATGATAATTTATTCTCGCATTATCTTAGTCATAATATTTCTAACTCGGGCTAGTTGAGCTCACCCTTTCTTTCACTGTTCTCTTCAGGAAATGAGAACGTAGCCGGGACTAGTCGGGGAACGGAGTGAAGGTTCAGATGATATCATTAGTAGTCCTCACTATTCTGTTAAATAGTGTGACAATAAATGTAATAAGGACTCCATTGAGTGTGGATATTGTCTAGATGACAATATTCTTATTAAAACTCTTAGATTATGTTTTGTCGTATTTTACACGACTGTTGTATAATTAAGTTGTATTTAAATTTATGTACCATGTAATAGGTGACCCAAGATGGGTGATGTATACCTATTTTGGGGGCGTCACACACACACACACACACACACATATATATATATATATATATATATATATATGGGAATGATCCATAACATCTATATGCTATGGAATAAAAAGTGGCATATAACATCTTATCCCTTCGTTTTGTATTTGGATGGTTTGAGATCGATCTCGAGGATTACCGTCCGCTTAGACATTAATGGACGTGGTAAGTATGAATAATGGACGTTTATGCCCATGTAGCCAAGATAAATTTGAAAAGTAACAAAAGTCTTCTCAAAGACCTTCTTATCCGTCATCAATACTTTCATATCATCGATCTTCTTCTTCTTTTTGCGTAAATCTCTTCTTGGCGATCGATGGCCCACGCTTCGCCCACCTTTTTAGGATCATCGTGTCGGACAACAGTCTCTGGGTTTAAAGGATGACAGTTCTCCGACACTCTCAAAGAAGGATTATCGGGTCAGAATAATAGCTTGAGGTTTATCGACACGACTTTCATTTGACTACATTGTCGGGTGGCAACGAAATCAAGCTCTTCTGATAAACAAGAGATCGAAATCTCAGAAAAAACTCTTGTGTGGCTGCTATTGTACTTCTCTCCGCATTATGTAAAGGATCGAGTGCAAGAACTTACAGATCATGAAGTAGTTATGGAAGCTCCAACTCTTCTATTTGAGCCATCTTTTGTGCCTCCAGTGAATCAGGGGAGGATGAAGTGCCGATTCGACTAATTTCCAAGTCTTGTTGCCGATTTTGCCCTAGTTTGCTTCTAAGGTTCTTCGAAATTATCCAATTCAGAATTCAGTAAGTAGAATCCAAGTCTTGTTGCTTAGATTTGTCAGTAGTAGTTTATTTCTATGAACAACGAGAAGAATTCGCAGTATGAACTTTCATAAGAATTGCAGGAGGCGTACCAAGAATTCGCAGGAGCCGTAATGTTGTACGCAAAAGCAGAATAGGAATAGAATGGGTTTAATGGGTCGTTACTCCATCCGCTAGTACAACTAGCGGATGCATAAGATCTGATTTGTTTTGGCTAAAGTAAAGGTGGGGGCAAAACTGGCAAATAATTTGATTAATAACGTCCGCTAGAATTTTTAGCGGACTGTCCTAATCTCAGCCATCCAAATACAAATGGAGGGATAAGATGTTATATGCCACTTTTTATTCTATAGCATATAAATGCTATGGATCATTCCTCATATATATATATATATATATATATATATATATATATATATATATATTGAAACCGTGTGTGTGTAATTATATATAAGGATTAAATGCATATACTTTATGTGCATTAAATATGTGTATATAATACCATACATGCATTATTATATATCTTATATGTGTGTGTGTGTGTGTATATATATATATATATATATATATATATATATATATATATATATTATTTAAAAGCATGCAATGATTACATTTAATATATATACACTCATGCATGTTTGAAAACTGTGTGTGTATGTTGTGTAATCTATATATATATAACATGCATGAGTGTATATATATTAAATGTAATCATTGCATGCTTTTTAAATATTATATATATATATAGAAGACCATTTAATGAAGCTTTTGACCAAATGTTTAAATGCTGAGATTTTGAAAATCGAGTGTCACTCTTTTTAGGACAAAACCGTGTATGCTTTTCAAACATGTGGTCAAATTGAGCATTTAATTGGAAGCCATTTTTTTCAATGGGCTAAAACATTTGGCAATCTGTGTGCTTCTCTTTCAATCCAAACCTTTGATTTTAAATTAAAGCAATCCTAGCAATTCATTTAAAATCAGATTTCAAAAATTATCATTTTACCCCTGACTTCAAAAATCTATAAATAGGAGGCACTTCTTTCATTTTTAATTTGTCAATTCACTTTCAAGAAAAACTTATTTCTCTCCCACATACTCTCTCTCTCTCTAAAAAGCTTTCTCTATCTATTCTTACAAAAGTTCTGATTATTTGAGAAGAGGAAATTGGTCTAAGCATTTTGAGATAAATTATTTGATTTATTTATTTGAATGATCTCTTGCTTATTTATATTTATAGATATACGAATACATATTGTTCTACACAATTCTATATATCCATATTTCATCTATTTATCAAATAAACGGATACTTGGGCGTCGTAAGGCTACAGAGATAAACCTCTACGAAGAGGAATCCGACCGTACGATTCCTTATAGTCTTCAGTAACCTTTTATTGATATTATTTATATAAGTATCATAAAATAGATACGACACTTGATAGCTCAAAACAACACTGAGATACTGCTCCAAAAAGAGTAGTCATCCGAACCAGATTTGAGAATTGTAGTAATCTATTAAAAATATTTATATAAATATCAATTATGAAAATTATAAATTCTGTCATACTTAGACGCCGCAAGGCTACAGAGATAAACCTCTACGGAGAGGAATCCGATCGTACGATTCTTTATAGTACTAAGTGACATTATTTATAAAAGTTCACATAATAGATAAAATATTCTTATATATTATCTGAGTTAAATAAATATATTTGTTATATCAAGTATTGCTTAATTGATTTATTTATTATACTTGATATCTCATCATCACAAGTTTGATCATAAATTCATTTATTCATAAAATACTTGTTGCATAATATAAAAGTTATTTAAACTTTTATTTCATAAACTTAAGTGAATATATCTCGCTAAATAGAAGCATATTTGATTTAAAGCTTAAAATAACTTATTTGCTTATCGAAGCATTTTCACTCTAAAAGTTATTTAAATTTAAAGTGACTTTTTCTTTACTCATAAAGAATAAATAATTCTTTATAAATTTGCATTAAATTTATATATCTACTTAAATGTAAGTATTTTTGAGTAAAAGCTAAAATTGACTTATTTGCTTATTCAAGAAGCATCTTTTTCACACAAAATATAAAAGTTATTTAAACTTTTATAAAAATGCATAATTTATATATTTGCTTACACAGAAGCATTATTTAATCTAAGCACAAATTACTATTTGCTTACAAAGAAGGATATTTTCTCAAGTATAAAAGTCTTTGAACTTTTATAAATACATTTGCTCTTTAATTAATCTCTGCTTATTTGAGAAGCATTAATCTGTACTAAATTATATCTGCTTATTTAAAGAAGCATCCATATGTACTAAATTCTTATCTGCTTATTTGAGAAGCACATTGTTGTAAAATCATTTATAAAAAGAGAAAAGGTCAGAGTTAGTTTATTTTATGTACCTGTGAGAAAGACGAGTAATTCTTCAACCAAGACTAGAGTCTTAGAGAGGTCAGCGGAAAGTTGGGTCTCTAGTGTACTTGTGAGGTGAGGAAGAGGTTGTTGTTTCAAGACCAGATCATAGAATAGAACTGAACTCAAAAGAAGTACAACTAAGCTTAAGGAGGGAGCTGGGAGCTTGCTGTCCAAGATAGATTAGTTGGGAACAGTTAGAAGTTCGACTATAAAATTTTGTAAAGGCTTCTTCGCCTATTGAAGGAGTATTTATTACTGATAGTAATAAGATCTCAAGTCCTGGAGAGGAGCTTGACACTAGACGTAGCAGCATACCCGGGATGTATGTTGTGAATCAGACAAATCTCTGTGCATTGTGTGATTAATTTTTTACTATCTTGCATATTAATTTCTAATACTGCAAATTAATTATACAAAAAATCAAAAAGGCCTAAGATAATTTTTAATCTGTAATAATCTATTCAACCCCCCCCCCCTCCCCTCTAGATTATTATTGGACTTTCACTTGTCCTTTTATCTCACTGGATTCGTTTTCTTTAAAATATTTTCATCATTCTCAGTCCTAAATGGTGATATAACTGAATATCTTTGGTCCTAGATGTATATTGGTTGATGTCATAGGGATAAAATATTGATGATGGACTTTTAAATCATAGAAGATAGCAGACTTCATTCTCTACTTAACTCTTCTACTGAATTGTTATTTTCGCTCCAAATATTGATCTAAAACTTGTTATCTATTATATTTTATCTGGTTTATTGAAGGCTAACGATAATTTGTTCTATATTATCTTAGTCATAATATTCTTGATTCATTCTTATTATCATTATCATAATTATGTTGAAAGTTATCTTTGGCCCATAGTGCAAAGATGAACTATTGATTGATGAATATCTTTGGCCCGTAGTGCAAAGATGAACTGTTGATTGATGAATATCTTTGGCTTGTAGTGCAAAGATGACCTGTTGTTGAATATCTTTGGCATGTAGTGCAAAGATGAACTATTGATTAATATCTTTTGTAAGACCCCAACTTTTATGAATAAAGATTAATTTTTTCTCGAAATATGTTTTTGAATATTATGGTGTGGATTTGATATAATGTTATAGTTGTGGGTAATATTTATAAATTTTACAAAATAAACTTGTTATAAAATATTCGATTGGTCTGGAATATTCGCTTTAACGGGAATATTCGTATGACACTTTAAGACAATCATTGGTGGACCCCACAACGGAAGTATTGTCGCAGTTAGAAAATGACATAATTATCTTTTTATAAAAATAACGACGAAAGTGTTACCGTTAAACTGTTGAAATATCCAGTGATAAAAGTACAATAATACGCGTGGTTGCATAGTAGCACATGGTATTGATTATTGATGCTTACTTGAGAAGTCACTCAGTTATACTCAATTATTGCTACAGTAATTATTGCATCATATCTCTCATATTATTGATTCAATTGTTGTCACAATATCATCTGCATAATATTTTATATTATTAAATCAATAATTGAGACGACAAAGTTATTCATAAAATTATTTGCAATATTGATAATGTCTAGAAAGTTCTGTCGAGGAGAGGTTTAGTCACCTAATTGCACGCCAATAGGGAGAAATCCTTATCGGAAATCCCCCTCTTTCTTGGGAATGATCTGGTTGTTAAATATTATGAGTTATAATATTAATGATGAATAAGTTCGTGTTGATTAAAGATGAAATTGATAGTTTCATTGTGTTGGGATTCTTAGTGTTAGTGGAAATCAATATTTATTTCGATAATAATTGATGTCTGGAGGTTATATTGACCAATCGGGTAATTAATCAGATAAATGAGCAATTAATTGCTATTAATTCATATGCTTATAAAAAATAAAAATGGAGGTATAGATGAAGATACTATACTATAACTATTTTTTTTACATGTATAGAACTATTGATTCACATGAATGTACTATTTATTCACATGATGTACTATTAGGGGAGGTGGTTTTGATAATACTTGCAGGACTAAATTAAAAATAAAGAAAAAGATGAAGGTATTATACTGTAATATTTCGAGTCCCAAAACGTGCAATTATCGAAACTATATTTTCTTATAAATAGAAGCTCATTCTTCTTTCATTCTCACCAATTCACTAAAACTCACAAGCGCAATTATAGAGAGAGAAGCTATAGAGAGAAAGAAGAAGAGAAGTCTGCTACCTTACTATTACAGTATCCAGTCTTCTTTTGAGGTAAAGAATATTATTTTTGTTCAGTATTCATAAGGAATAATATTTTTTTCTATACTCTGTAGTATGTGAGTAATATTATTTCGTCTTGTATTCCTGATTATACCCTCATTTTGTTAAAGTATTGCTTTTATACTCCGTAAAATTAGTAGAATATCTTTAAAATTTGCGCTTCATCTAGTATCGTTTCAAAAGGATATTTTCTGCACATTCTTGTTAAATTTTAAGTTTTTCATACCGGAGTACTGTCCATGAGTACTATTCATTTATACAGTACTATTCATAAAAGTTCTATTCACGGGTACTATTCACAAAGTACTATTCATAAAGTACTATTCACGAAGTAGTATTCCCAAAGTACTATTCACGGGGTACTATTCTCGAAGTACTATTCACCCAGGTACTATTCATCCGAAGTACTATTCATGACAAAAATTAATTTCTTTTCGGTCCAAATCATTTTTGATACAATATCATTCTTGAATTTTACTCCACAAAACAGTATCATGTTGGCAATTTGAACATTATTGAACTTTGGATAAATTAAATTATAAATCTTTAAAAATTTATCTTTTGCTTGCTTTTAATTGAACTCTTATATCATTGTCATCATCCTCATGCTTATATTGTGATGAAAGTCATCTTTGGCTTACGTGCATAGATGGACTGTTGATTGGTATGATTATGACCAAGGATCATTCGGTATAATCATGACCCGTAATGTTACAAATGATGTGGTAAAAGTCCTCATTGGCCTGTAGTGCATTGATGGGCGCTTGTTGGTATGATTATGATCGAGGATTATTCTAAGATAATCATGACCATTGATGATTACAAGAATATCCTTGGCCGTGGTGCAGGGATGATTCGATGATGTGGTTTATTTATTAAGCTGAGTCTCAACGATAAAGTTGATAAAAAAACTTTTTAAATCATAGAAGATAGTAGATATCATGTTTTACTTGACTCTTCTAATGGATTGCTTGTTCCGCTGCAGTTAAACTTGTTGTCTATTATATTCTATCAGTTTAACATTGTTAAAGGCTAACGATAACTTATTCTGCATTATCTTAGTCATAATATTTCTTACTGGGCTAGTTGAGCTCACCTTTTGCTTTCATTGTTCTCTTTAGGAAATGAGAACGTAGCCCGGACTAGTCGAGGAACGGAGTGATAGTCCGAGATGGTGTTACAGTAGTCCTCACTATTCTATAAAATAGTGTGACAATAAATGTAATGAGGACTCCATTTGAGTTTGGATATTGTCTAGAAGACAATATTCGTGTAAAAACTCTCAGCTCATGTTGTATAATTAAGTTTGTATTTGTATTCAGTACCATATATTTGGCGACCCAAGATGGGTGATGTATACCTATTTTGGGGGTGTCACATCTTTGGCCAGTAGTGCAAAGATGAATTTATTAGTATGATTATGAACAAGAACTGTGATTTGGTATAACCATGATCTTTGATATTCCAGGTAAAGACATGTGATGAAAATTATCTTCGTCCTGGGTGCGAAGAGGAATTCAGAACCACAATTATGATTATGAGTTATTCACATGATTGTGGAAAGGAAATGTTGATTGATGTTACTGGGATAAAACATTATTGGAAGACTTTTAACATGGAGAAGATAATAGAACTTATGGTCTATTTGACTCTTCTAATGGATTGCTCGTTTCGCGGCAACTATGGTTGAAAAGTTTTATCATCTACCATATGTTCTAAATCTCTAATTGATTACTGACGAAGGCTATTGATAATTTAATTATCTTTAGTCATGATATTCTTTACTGGGCTAGTTGTGCTCACCCTTTTGCTTCACAATTCCTTTTAGGTAATAAAAGTGTAGCTGGGTTGAGCGGGGGTAACAAAGGAATAGAACGGTGGTCTATAGCTGTTAAGGTTCTCCCTAAAAAGTATGGAAATAATTTTATTGAGAACTTTAAATAAGCGTGTTGTATTTTATACGTCATTTAACCATTGATTTTGGTGAACCGAATAGGGTGAGGTGAACCCAACTTTGGAAGGGTGTTTTGCTACTATCATACAAGATGTCTAATGACATACGACTTCATGTTATCATAAGACAAGGTTGTGCACATCCACTTGCTGATTATATCTATGAGCACTACCTATATAATCTTGGAGTTGGGTTGAAATATAATTCTCAACTGGATACAATGAAGATAATTATATGGCAAGAGAAGACTCACCATTGGAAAGAACATGATAGCAATCTTCTCATTTTTCTTTGGGGTCTATTGGGTCAACCAAGGATAATTCTCGAGTCATATGATATCTATTATAACTTAGATGCATGGCATCCCATGTACGAAGGTTTCCTTGAGCATTTTCCAAAGATTTTAATTTCTAAAACAGTTATTGACTGTACCTTTATGTAAGGTACCACTGTAAGGTATCAATGTGAGGTGCTATCCAAGTAAAGGGATGAGAGTCACAGTTGATATCCACAGCATATGTGTTGTCGTATTTTGCACGACAGTTGGATTAATGAAGTTTGTAGTTGTTTTCTGTACCATGTATTTGGCGACTCGGAATGGGTTGTGTGGACCTGTTTTGGGGGCGTCACAAAATACTTTGCTAGTATGACCTACCTAAGCTTAAGTGTTATTTAATTGGTCGGTTGAAATATAGGGATAATATGTGGCATGTCAATTAACTCTTATTTTGTGGCAGTGTTTGAAAATGGCATCTGAATATTTTGAGACAAGCAATGGAGCACATGAGACCGTTGAGACACCGCTGATCGATAACTAGGATAATGTGCATCAGGAAGGCAATAATCGTCATGTAAACAACACCGACCAAATGATGAACGATGGGATGTTTAGGAGCTTTCTGCAATTCATTCAACACCAAACAAGAGAGATTTCTGTTCAAAATATAGTTGGTGTCAATGGCAACTCTCGGCTGGTCACCGCTAAGTAATTCAAAGAGCTGGGACCAACGGAGTTTTTGGGAAAGCCAGAACCACTTAAGGCAGAGACGTGGATTAAGCAGATCAGAAAGATATTTGATGTCTTGGGATGCTCCGAAGAGCAAAAGGTTCCCTTTGCCACCTTCATGTACTTGTCCCAAGAATTGTTCAACGACAAGTACTTTCCTAAAAGTATTCGTCACATGAAGAAGGTAAAATTCATCAAGCTGGAGCAAAATAATTTGATCATATCATAATGCGAGGCTAAGTTTGCCGAGTTATCCCAGTTTGCATCCCATTTGGTAGATAATGAGGAGCGTATGACACGAATGTTTCTGCGAGGTTTAAAACCCGAAATACGTCAATACCTCATTTCTCATAAACTTTGCGCTTAGTTATTGGAGCGCAAGAATGTGTCAGCCCAATCAAAAGATAGCTGCCGACAAAACGATAATACCAGTGGTAGCAGTCATCGAAGCGGTGACAACAAACATGGAGGAAATCATCATGCTAGAAATGGTAACCACTTCGGTGGTAATCCTGGCCAAGATAATAGAAGAAATGAGTCAAGTGGATATTTCAAAAAGAGAAGGTTCAACAATAATGAAAAGACAACAACACCAGCACCCGTTTTCAAGGAAAGAGAATGTCCACCAGTCGTATGCTACAAATGTGGAGAGGAGGGACACGTCCGTCTAAACTATACACAGCAACCCAAAGCGTGTTTCAATTACGGAAGAGAAGGTCACCTCACTCGATTTTTTCCTTTAGTGAAGTCAAGTCCTGCTGGGATGGAGACACCAAAGGCTGTTCCAAACAAGTCAAAGCAAGTAGTTCAAGGGAGAGAGTTTGTCGTGACCTCCTAGAAAGTGAGAAACCAGAACAAAGTTATCACGGGTAAGCTAATCATAAACTCTTGCGAAGTCTATACTTTATTTGATACCAGTTCTACCCATTCTTTTATTTCACCTATTTGCGCTCAATGTTTAATTTGGCTCTGGAGAAATTAGACTTTGACTTATCTGTTGAAACTTCGTTGGGAGAAACCTTCATTACATCCACTGTTTATAAATCTTATTTGATTCAAATCGGTACCCTCACATTACCTATTGATCTCATCTCTATGAAAATACTTACATTTGATATGATTTTAGGGATTGATTGGTTAACTACTCATCATGCTAAAATTGATTATTTTCGTAAGGTCAATCACTAAAGTCAATCACTGTCATATCAAGCTATAAAGCCATTTGTTTATTGAAAAACGGATGTCAAGCTTTCTTAGCCCATGTCACTGATTTAAACAAAAATATGTCAGATTTGAATAATATTTCTATTATTAATAAATTTCCTAACGTATTCCCTGAAGAACTTCCTGGTCTACCCCTAGAGCGTGAAATCGAGTTTTGTATTGACCTTGAACCCGGTACAAAACCCATTTCCAAAACCCCATATTGAATGACTCCTATTGAACTTCAGGAGTTAAATACCCAACTGTAGGAACTATTAGACATCGGTTTCATTCGTCCTAGTACATCTCCTTGGGGTGCTCCTATTTTATTTGTAAAGAAGAAAGATGGGAATATGCGACTTTGCATTGACTATAGGGAGTTGAATCATGTCACCATCAAAAAAAGTTACCCATTGCCTTGCATTGATGACCTGTTTGACCAGTTGCAAGGTGCCAAATTCTTTTCAAAGATCGATCTTTATTCTAGATATCATCAATTAAAGATTAAAACTGATGACATTCTAAAGACTGCTTTCAGAACACGGTACGGGCATTATGAATTCCTAGTCATGTCTTTTGGATTGACTAATGCTTCTGCTTCCTTCATGGATATGATGAACCGAGTATTTAAGGAATATTTAGATCATTTTGTGGTTGTCTTTATTGATGACATCCTCATATTCTCCAAAAGCCATGAAGATCATGACCAACACTTGAGGCTGATACTCCAAAAGCTTCGTGAAAAAAAGCTATATGCCAAGTTAAAGAAATACGAGTTCTGGATTGAGGAAGTAGCATTCCTTGGGCACGTGATATCAAATCATGGAATATCTGTTGACCCGGCGAAGATTTAAGCAATAAAAAGCTAGGAGCAACCTAAGTCAGTGACCGAAGTACATAGCTTTCTGGGCTTAGCTGGTTATTATCGGAGATTCGTGGAAGGATTTTCTTGAATCGCTACTTCATTAACTCAGCTGGCTTGAAAAGATACAAAATTTGGATGGAGCGAGGAATGTGAGAAACGTTTTCAAGAACTAAAGAGGAGAGACTCATTTCAGCACCTGTTCTGACAATACCATCTGGTTCGGAGGGATTTGTCATCTACAACGATGCTTCAAGCAAAGGTTTAGGATGTGTTCTCATATAACATGGGAAAGTCATAGCCTATGTCTCACGACAACTTAAAGAATATGAGAGGAATTATCCTACTCATGATCTAGAGTTGGCAGCAGTCATTTTTGTGCTAAAGATCTGGAGACATTACCTGTATGGGGAGAAAGTGGAGATCTATACAGATCATAAAAGCCTCAAATATTTCTTCACCCAAAAGGAACTCAACATGCGGCAATGACGTTGGCTCGAGCTGTTGAAAGATTATGATCATAGCATTCAATACCACCCTGGAAAAGCGAACGTGGTAGCTGACGCGTTGAGTAGAAGATCATATGCGGGTACGAGTGCGATATTGTCAACGCAAAAGCCCATTTTGTATTACTTACAAAGGATGGAGATAGAGTTAAAGACTTCCGTGACCCACGTGATGATGTCAAATATA
The DNA here is from genome assembly GCA_020205615.1 of Panax quinquefolius. Classification (NCBI taxonomy): domain Eukaryota; kingdom Viridiplantae; phylum Streptophyta; class Magnoliopsida; order Apiales; family Araliaceae; genus Panax; species Panax quinquefolius. The sequence continues at coordinate 15,805,299 of CM035158.1, forward strand.
CGAGTAGAACCGACTTTAATCTGTAAAGTTAAAGTTGCTCAAGCTACAGACCCGGAGCTGATATGTATGAAGAAGAAAGTGCAAGAAGGTGCTATTCCAGAAGCAAGAATCGATGAAGAAGGAATACTTTGAGTCAAATCCACACTTTATGTTCCTAACAACTCTGAATTGAAGTATAAAATCATGATGGAGACACACAACACACCATATTCAATCTGTCCTGGAAGTACCAAAATGTATCGTGATCTTCAACATACATTCTGGTGGAGCAATATGAAGAGAGAGATAATTTAGTTTATCTTAATGTGTTTAACTTGTCAACGTGATCAAGGCGGAGTGCCAAAAGGTCCATTATAACCACTTAAAATTTCAGAATGGAAGTGGGAGCACATTAACTTGGATTTCGTTACTGGTCTTCCCAAGGTTTCTCAAGGCATAGATGCAATTTGGGTCATTGTCGATAGATTAACCAAGTCTGGTCATTTCTTACCTATACGAGAAACTTATTCACTCGAACGTCTAGCTCGTATATACATAAATGAGATTGTAAGACTGCATGGTATGCAAGTATCCATAGTTTCTGATCGAGACCCAAGATTCACTTCACGATTTTGGGTTAGTTTGTAGAAAGCTATGGGCATGAATTTACGATTCAATTCGGCATATCATCCTCAGACGGACGGGTAGTCGGAGAGGACTATTCAAACTCTTGAAGATCTATTAAGACTCTATGTCCTAGATTTCAAAGGAAGTTAGGAAAAGTTTTTGCCATTGGTGGAATTATCGTACAACAACAGTTATTAAGCAAATATAGGCATGGCTCCATTCGAGGCGTTGTATGGATGCAAGTGTTGTTCTCCAGTATGCTGGGACGAGGTGGGTGAAGCAATGTTGTTGGGACCAGAATTGGTACGTATGACTACGAAAAAGATTCAAATGATCTGGCAACGTATACATGAAAGTAGTATGCACACAAGCCAATCATGTTTGATGATAAAGCATATACTTTATAACAATCTTATTCATTTATTAATAAAAAGTATTAATTTATTAAAAGCTTTTAATTATCTACATGATGCTACTTTATAATATGTGATAAACTCATAGTTTTAAGCAATGTTTTTAGAAAAATGATGATGATCATTCTAATGAGATTTAAATTCTTAGAAAGCTTAAAACTAAAATAGTTCCCAATCGTTGGATTACTAAATAAGGGATTAGTGAATCTGGATAGATTGGTACATACGTTGCTTGCTCATTGGATGAGGATGATTGATCTCATGATCATTTGTGTGGAGACACTAAACACTACTAGAAAATCAGCCTATAGCGACGGTCGCCGACCGTCGCTATAGGCCAAAAGACCGTCGCGACCGTCGCCATAGAACCCGTCGGTAAAGCCTATAGCGACGGTCTTTTGGCCTATAGCGAAGGTTACCAACCCTAGCTATAGGTCATGGCAAAATCGTGTATTTGCTCTTTACTAACGGTCGCTGAGAGTTATTGCTACTACGGTCATGACCGTAGCTATAGATGTCTATAGTGACACTCGGCGATCGTCGCTATAGGCTTGTATTTTATAAAACACTATAGCTACGGTCGATGACCGTCGTTATAGACTTTTTAAATTTAAAAAAAAATAATTGTGTACATTTATCCAACAAACACAAATACAATATAAAATAAAACATAAAAAAAAATATTGTATACATAATTTAAAATCATTCACATTACAACATTACAATATAATAGATATTATAAGCAATTCTTTGATTAACCCTAAACTCCTCTTCAGACTGCCTCCATTACAACATTACAACATTACAACATAATAGATATCATTCACATTATATTACAATATTGTATATTGTGAAATTGCTAACTCCAATTGCTTGAACAAGACCCAACTGAACCAGACCTTCCATGGCTTCCCACGTTGTTTTCAACCGGTTCAAAAACTGCCTACACTCACTTCCAACTGATAATGCAGTTTTTATTACTTCAATACAGAGGTCACCACCGCTCTGGCAAGTCCCAAGCCCTATAGCCAGTTCAAATAAGTATAAGATCCTGGAAGAAGAAGACAATGAAACAGAAACAGCAATCTTGAAGTTCACATCAGTTGTTCAATTATGTGAACAAAACCCAATATTGCGGATCATAAGAACAACCAAATTAATAATACTGAAAGAATATTCTTGGACAGTTCATCAAACAAGAAGATTGAACCTACTAACTATAAAGTATAACATGGTTACTTAGGGTTACTTTCATCATGACTATTTTCCAAGTTATTCATACTCACTTCACATTCTTCATATAAGCATATATGTAATCATTTAATGGCTATCTTATCATATTGACATGGTCTTGGTCTTGACTATACAGCTAGCATACATTTATCACATTCCAGTCCTCATTTAGTCCTTTTATCAAACACGAAATGTGCAGTCTATACTATCTCATTACATGGTTGCACATATACACATACAACACATACCTCCTATCATATCCCAACCTTATAGCTCCCGGACCCTTCATGGTCCTCAAGTTAACCACAACCATCACAGCACAGCCACAATGCACATGATTAAATAATATTACTATTTACTAATTACCAGCTTGAATAAGAAAGGGGTAGACTAAAATTACCTTTTGTTTGGACAGTTCATCAAACAAGAAGATTGAACCTACTAACTATAATCAAATTGAATTGACACTTTCATGATTCTCATTTATTATTAAATGACAAAATTATTATAATGCTTCACCCTACTAACTATAAAGTATACATACCTGCTGTTTGATTTCTTTGTAACCGCATTAATGTGGTTGCCCTTAGAAATAGGAGCCTCTCAAACCATCCTCAGTTATACCAATCCACCAGTTTTTGCCCGTTGTATCAGCAAGATATCAACCTGAAGAAAAAGAAACGATGTAACCCAACAAACACAAAGGCATGTACCAAAAAGCATAAGAATGGATGCAAATTATTATACTTAGATATTGCCTCCTAATATAATAGAAAAGTGCCTTTATACTTAGATATTGCCTCCTAATATAATAGAAAAGTGATGAAATCAGGAAGGGCTAACAAATTATTATTATGCTATATTTGATATAGCTGAATATATCGCACAAAAGCAAAGGGCACAAACACCACAAAATGGACAATGAAAATAAAAACAGGATGACACATTTAAAAACAGTAAGATTTAACAATATTTTGAAAATATCAAACCCAAATTATAAATAAAGTGGAAGAATCAACGACACAAAATTTTCTTTGAAATTCAAAGATCTAAAAATTAATGTCAATCTATCAAATGTCTGCTATCTATCCCAAAGAAAGTGAATAGAACGAAGGGTAAGATGAATGCGAAAGCAACGAATTGTTTCGTTCGTGAGTTCCATGTTTTGTTCAGGTAAATGGAACATAAGGATTTCAGCCATGAATAAATGAGCTAAAGTTTTGATAATGCTCTAGAGCAGATCAAATCAGGATTATGATGTAGAGACCATTCATAATTAAATGAATCTAGAAACAAATAAATGTAGCAACTATTTACTACTTGAGGCCTACTACAGCAATAATTTTTGAACGATAATCTTTTTGCAGCATTTGCCTAGGCCCCTGCTACCTAGCTACATTCATTCTTCAGAATCCTTTGTTTGTTTCTCTGTACAGAAATAAACATGGAGGAGATATGAACACTAAACACAAAGCATGACGAGTATAATGATTGATAAATTAGGAGATGAGATTATTAGCACAAGTTTTAGCTGAGATCAACATCAACTTGTTGGGGATTCACCCTCTCAGTTTGGTCGGCAACAAGTTCAACGCCCAGCTGCCCTTTATCACCAGCACCAAATGGAAATAGCTTACCAGATTCGGTTACAGCAAAAGTATGGGCATTCCAGTATATAGAATTGTTGAGGCTAATCTGTACAATCTTCTCATTCACTTGCCTAAGTGATGTTACTATTTCTGGGCTCAGCACATTTGTATGCATATGTAACATGAACAAATCACTCTCCATTTTAGCTATATCATTTCCCAAAAAAAAAAAAGGTATTTTGCAGTTCAACAACCATTTATATAATCTCAGACATAAAGTCAAATTGAGGAAACAGGAAATTTACACATAATCAACTACCACATAATTAGGAGAAAAATATAGATTGTTGTGGGGGAAAAGACCGGTAAGAAACTTTCATTGATACCTGAGATGCATCACACCTGCCAACTGATCCAACAAAAGTCTGTCCCTCGTAATGAGCATCTGAGAACATCCATCTATGTTTCTTAGTGAAAGCAGCTTGGCCAATTATTCTACAAGACAAAAGAATAGGTATTAGCCTCAACAATGTTCAGCCTAATGCTTTAATTTGCATATTGAAATCTAAAAAAATGTTTTCCAAAATAATTTTGGGGAAGCTTGAAACATTCACAAAAAAAATCTATAAATATAATAAGCATACCCTCCACCTAGCATGTGGACTTGTAGAAACATATCATCTATCACAGCTCCCAATTCCTCATCGTAGTAGGCATCTTGCATAGTCAACAACCTGAATTTGCAAAAAAACATCATGGGAACATTAGATTCAAATTAGCAAACTCCGTAATGTGCAAGATTCATCAAGTCTAACCACATTACGTTGCAATATTCACATGATTTTATTGTGAAAACAAGTTAAGAAGACAAAGTTTTGTGCTTTTTCCACAATACCCAATTTTATCAGAATTACAATTAGTATAGAACTGAACAGAAAATTTTTTTATTATGTTTTTATTTATTAAAAAAAGATAGACAAAGACTAAGATTATCAATCACATAGGGCATTGACGCCAAGCTAAAAATTTACAGGAAAGAAACTCTCTGACTTTGTAATTGAGGAAAGAAAGTATTTGATAGTTAACCAACTAAATTAAGCTTTAGTATATTATGTTAGTTCCCGAAGGCACAATAGTTATCTAGAAGGGGGATTGAAGCCTATCTATACTTCTCAAGTCATGGATCAACCTAACATCTTTGATCTCTTTATCTATACATTCAATTATGAAATGATGAACATTCAAAGCAAAGATCAACCTAACAAATTTGATCTATCACTAAGCCCTTGTACATATATTCCTTGAAGGGCTTTATATATAATCATGAGTATTTGCTTTAAACATCAAATCAAGATATGCATTCTTCCAACAATCTCCCCCTATTTGATGTTGACATAACCAAGGAGATTTGTTGTCATGATTATCAAATTCTATATGAAGTTGCAGCAAAGTAAATATGACTTAGTATTTCAGTGAGCAGCTGAAATTTCTAGAGAATAAGCATAAATTTATTGATGTATGAAGATAGATGTTACATTTCAATATGACTACATCAATAAGAAATAAAATTTAACTTATCTCTATTTCCTCGGCCTTTTGCTTCTTGGAGGGTTTGCATATTCCTCAGCTCTCCTTTTTCTGCTGGCTTCATCCCTTCTGGCTAAGTCTTCCAGTTCACTTGGGCTTAGTCTAGGATTGTGATCATGCCTATTCATGAATGCAGGATCTCCAATTGGCATTCTTAGGTCTGTTGTTGTTACCTCATGAGAGCTGGTCGTTGGCCCTAGATTCCTTAAAGGTTGAGCCATTAAAACTTCCTGCTGATCAGATCGTTGAGTCAGATGGCTAGATCGTAGAGTCTACTGGTGGATTTGCCTTGCAGGAGGATTCCTTGAGGAGTGAGATTGGAATTGACCTCTGCCTTTTCCCTTGCCTCCCTGATATCCTTTCCCTTTATTCTCCCCCTTTATGTCAGCATCAAGGGTTCGAATGTCTTCTGAGAGACGAGTGACTCCTTGGACAAGATTGTTGAGTTGACTCTGAGTTTGAGCAATGTCTTCACAATTCTCTTGGATCAAAGCATCAGAACGAGTTTCACGTCGTTGAAGAATGTCGAGGATGCTTTTCATCGCTTCATTTGACCCACGGAGAAGTCGTGAACTCTTTTGATCGCAGCTTGAAGACTTTTGATGCTCAGATCATTAGATTGTTCGAGATTCTTGTGTTTTTCAGTAATATCAAGACAGCATCCCGATGCTTTTTAGCTGCAAGAAAGTGAATATCGTCCCTGTCTTTTATGCTTTGAAGCATTTCTTTGATGATCTCTTTGAGCATTTTAGAAAGCTCGGAGCTTAGGGAGCTTGGGAGATTGTTTGCAGCATTGATCATTGATGTCAATCTCAACTGTATAAGTGCAGTATGATCTTCAAGACTCTCATCGAGTTCCTTGATCACTTTCTCAGACATTGCTGACAAATCAGCCTTTGTGGATAGTTCTGAAAGGAGTTCATTTAGATGGGGAATTTGTGAGGGAGGTGATGTTCTCTTGAATTGATCTTGCACTGAGTAGAGAGCAAGTTCAAGATTGAAATATTCATTATTGGATGAGGAGGGAATATCTAACGTAGGGGCCTGGGTTTGGAGGTTCAAAGCTGGTGACTCTACGATCGGAGGTGGAGACTCTACCATGGGGCTAGAGTTAGTGATCGTAGAGATGGGATGTGAGAGCATTAGGGAGTTGATATTATATGGTTCCTTAGTTACAGAATTTTGGGATTCTGTAACTGGAAATTGATTCAGTGGATGAAGAATCACTTCCAATCATCGTGGGAATTCATAAAATTGATTAAATGAGGATGATGGCAAGTGATTAACTCTAAAAAGAGTTGGGATAGATAGTACCTCAAGTTTGTTCTTTGAGGAGGAACTGTTGGTGAGAAGCTTCTTGGCAAAATTGAATCTCCCTGGAAATCCATTGGCTAGCACTGAGATGGCTGGATACTCTTTGAAACTCCAGAACATGTGATCCCAAGAGTTTAGAATTTGAGCTTGGTGAAAAGGCATCATAGGAAGATATGCAAACAGTTGCTCATAGTTGGCTCTTCTGTGCCCATCAATGCCTATAGCTATGATCTTGACCTCATCATCTTCTTCTCTATTTTCATTGTAGAATTCCATTATATCAATAGCCTCATGATGTTCTTGCATTGGTTCTTCATCATCTCCTGCAGGAGTCCCTTTTTCTGTTATGGAGGTGTCATGATCCTCCCCCTTGGCTTGATCATCTTTTTATATAATCAACAGCTCCCCCTTAGCTGGAGCATCCTCTAGCATGAGATTTTTAGGCATCTCCCCCTCAGCAGGAGTATCCTCTATCATCAGATCTTTAGGTATCTCCCCCTCAGTTGGAGCTTTGACTATTTCACTTTTATTTGTTGGTTCCTTTTCAGCAGTTAATTCTTTGTCTTCCCTCTTTAGTGCTTTCTCATTGACAAGAATATATTTCTTGACCAGTTTCCTTCTTTGCTTTTTAGACTGTGCCACAGCTTTAGAACGTTCTTCAGTTTTGTCCTTCAGATCAGCCAAAATATTTGATACAGCTGGTTCCTTGTTTGGTCTGGTCTCTACGATCGAAGAGACTGATGGCCTTTTAGTCTTATGGCTGATCTTATTTATCTTCAGCAGCTGAGATATGGTTGCTCTATCTTCTTCTGCCTCAGCCTGCTGTTCCTTTCTTCTTAGGACCCTTAGAGTCTCAATGTTTGAGGACTCTACAAGCTTATCGGTAGTGGATCCTTGAGGTTCTTCTATAGTTCTGGCTTTCAGCTTCCTTTTTCCTTTGCTTTTTCTGATTAAAGCAATGGGTTCTTCCTTGTTAGCTTCTTCTTCTTCTTCCTCGGTTTCTTTGACAACAGACATATTTCCTGGCACTTCTGATCCCTTTAGCTCACCAGTTCTACCACTGGATTCAGACATCATCTTCACATTTTCAGCTGAATTCCTTTTCCAGTTTTCAAATAATTGCTGGGTCATTCGACGATTTGGATTAAGGGTTTCTCCTTCATCATCCTCAATTAAGTCACCGAGAGCAGCCTGTAGGATAATGTTTATAAATCGTCCGTAGAGCATCTTCTGTGAGCTCTTTGTTTTCCTTGAGCTGATTAACCACTTCCCAATCCATTCAAGTAATAGAGCCCCATAGTTAAGTTATATTTTATAACATATACGCGCCATGAGTTTGAGTTGTACCTCATTCACAGTAGTCACGACCGAGCTCTTCAACATATACATTTTCCAACAATATCGCCTAGAAACTCACATCTCTGTGGAAACTCCTTCTTCTTGTATCCTTTGATAGAGGGTGATTTCTTGTGATGCATCTTCTTGAGTCCCTTATGGAATTCTATGCCATCTAAGGACGGATACCCTTCAGATTTAAGACCTAGGGCTAGATTGATGTCCTCAGCTTTTAGTCTGATTTGGACGTTCTTGACTTTCGCAGTGATGGTGTTGTTTTCAAATACCCCGTTATTGTAGAACTCTTTTACCAGCTTTGGGTAGATCAATGTGTCCGTACCCAAGGCTTCCTCGAGACCTGCCTTCTTCAGTAGCGACAACGTCTAATGAAATTAAGGTTCAGCTGACTTAAATTCATCAAAACAGAGTTTGTAGCCGGAGATAGCACTGGAAGCTGCCATTGATTTCTTTTCAGGAAGTAAGACTGACTGAGCTTGCTACTGATATAGGGTTTCTGCTTGAGAGAGAAAGAGAGAGATGATCTTTTGAATTTCAGATTTTAAAAAGACGGTTTCAATTTGTACTTGTAACTTCCCTCTCTCTATTTTGCTTAGTGGGACAGGTGTCGAATTTTGCTTGGCTCTACGAATTTTGACAGAGAAGGATTGTACTGAATTGCCCTTAACTTCTTCTGAGCTAATGTATTCTTCAGTGGGACTACGATCGTTGAGATGGTCCTTGGAATCGTCGAGTCTGTTCTACCATCATTGAGTCTGACTAGCAATCGTAGAGTCTGGTCAAGTCCTTGTGATGAACTTTTTGACTTAACTTTCTTCTTAGATTAAGGTAGCTCAGGAAGGGCCAACCTCATTGATTGTATCAAGGGTCAGGTTTGTCCTTGAGGTACTTATCAGAGAGAGATTGCTTTGATTTATGCTTGATCATCATAGGGTGCTCCTTTGGTTTTGTTGATGTAGCTCTGTTATCGTTGAGTCTGCACTACGATCGTTGATTCTGTTCAGCGTTCGTTGAGTTTTATGACACTTTGGCTCTATGATTGTGGACTTCCTTTGATCATGTCTTTAATTTCAAACATAGCCCTTAAATCTGTATGGTTAGCACAAATTAGAGCACAATATTTCATGTTTGCAAGTTAAGCATGCCTAGCTCACTTATTAATTTGTTGAATCTGGATTCATCTAGAGGTTTTGTAAAAACATTAGCAAGTTGATTTTCAGTAGGAATATATTGTAAAGATATAGTTCCATTTTGTATGATCCCTAATGAAGTGATACCTTATTTCTATATGCTTAGTCCTAGAATGCATGACAGGATTATGAGTTATAGCAATTGCACTTGTGTTATCACAATGAATAGGTATGGATTTGAATTCAAACCCATAATCTGCTAGCTGATTTTTCATCCATAGGATCTGAAACAAAGAATCGCCAAAGAAGAATGTATTCAAACCTGCAGCTTAAGGTAGATCTTGAGTTTTGCTTCTTACTAAACCAGGACACAAGTCTGTTACCTAGTAGTTGACAAGTCCCACTGGTACTTTTTCTATCTATTTTGCAGCCTACAAAATCAGAATATGTGAAACCTGTTAGCTCAAACGAGGATTCCTTGGGATACCAAAGCCCCAGGTGGGGTGTACCTTTGAGGTACCTGAAAATCCTCTTTACAGCAGTTAAATGAGATTCTTTAGGACAAGCCTGAAATCTAGCACAAATGCATGTTGCAAACATTATATCCGGGTCATCGGGCGAGAAGATATAAAAGAGAGCCTATCATACCTCTGTATTGAGTTATATCAATACTTTTACCTTTTTCATCTTTGTCAAGCTTGGTTGCAGGAGCAATTGGGGTTTTCATGGGAGAGGCTGACTCCATGCCATACTTCTTAAGTAAGTCTTTAATGTACTTGGCTTGGTTGATAAAGATTCCTTCATCAGTCTGCTTTACTTGCAGTCCAAGGAAGAAGTTCAAATTTCACCCATCATGCTCATTTCAAACTTGCTCTACATAAGCTTGGAGAATCTTTTGCATAACTTTTCATCAGTAGAACCAAAGATAATATCATCAACGTAAATTTGAACTAATAGAACCTTATCTTTATGCTTTCTAAGAAATAGTGTGGTATCTACTCTACCTCTAGTGAAACCATTTTCAATAAGAAAGTTAGTGAGTGTTTCATACCATACTCTCGGTGCTTGCTTAAGACCATATAAGGCTTTGTCTAATCTAAAAACATAATTAGAAAGAGATGGATTGATGAAACCTGGAGGCTGCTCTACATAGACTTCTTCTTGAAGTTCACCATTCAAGAATGCACTTTTGACATCCATCTGGAAGACTTTGAACTTCATGTGAGCAGCAAAGGCAAGGAATATTCTGATGGCTTCTAGTCTGGCAACAGGTGCAAATGTCTCATCATAGTCAATGCCTTCTTCCTGAGAGTAGCCCTTGGCCACTAGTCTAGCCTTATTCCTGGTTATCACCCCATCTTCATCCATCTTGTTCCTGAAGACCCACTTGGTTCCAATTACAGGATGGTTCTTTGGTCTTGGAACCAATCTCCATACTTTGCTTCTCTTGAACTAATTAAGTTCTTCCTGCATGGCCTCTATCCAGCTGGAGTCTTCCATAGCATCCTCTATCTTTTTTGGTTCTATTTGAGATAGGAAGCTTAGATAGAAGCATTCATTTTGAGTAGCAGCTCTTGTTTTGACTCTTGCATTCGGATATCCAATGATTAGATCTTGAGTGTGATCTCTAGCCCATCTGCTTCCTGTTGGGACGTCAGTTCTTATGCCTTCTTGTCTTAGATCTTTAAGATCTATTTCTTCTTCTTGATGTGGAGGCTCGTTGTCTGGCATAGGCCTCTCTACGATATCATTCCCTTACTCAACGATTTCGCTGTCTGGTACTACGATCGTAGTATTGAGCTCGACGACCTCGTTCGTAGTGTCTGAACTGTTAGTCGCAGTTTCTTGAGGCATTGTTTTGTCTAAGTCTGTTTCATCAAATATGATGTGAATCGAGACTTCAACACTCAGTGTCTTCTTGTTGAACACTTTGTAGGCCTTACTGTCTGTGGCATATCCAAGAAAGATTCCTTCGTCTGATTTTGGTTGAAACTTTGTCAAGTATTGCTTTCTATTGTTGAGAATGTAGCATGTACACCCGAAGACATGAAAGTAGCTGACACTAGGTTTTCATCCTTTCCACAGTTCATAGGGAGTCTTGTTAATCGTAGAGTGTATGAGTGATCTATTTTGAGTATAATATGTAGTGTTGACTGCTTTTGCCCAGAAGTACTCAGGCAGATGAGCTGCTGCTAGTAGAGTCCTTCCAGCCTCTATTAATGTTCTGTTCTTTCTCTCCGCAACTCCATTTTGTTGAGGAGTTCGTGGAGCTGAGAAGTTGTGACTGATGCCATTGTCAGAGTAGAATTGGTCCATTTTTGAGAAGTCAAATTCTCTACCATGATCACCCTTATGGCCTTGATTTTCTCTCTTTCTCGCTCATCACAAGCTTGAACATTTTGATCACCGGGAGCTTGTCTCATCTTTTGAGGTTAGAAAGAACACCCATGTAAATCTGGTGAAGTCATCGACTACGACCGAGAGAGTATCTCTTTCCTCCAAGACTTGTTGTTGAATTGGCCCAAAAGATCCATGTAGTAGCAACAGTGAAAGGCTTGTCAATTAAATTGACAATTTTGCTCTTGAATGTGCTTCTCATTCTGCGCTTTCCCAAGTCGACAGCATCGCAAGGTATTTCTTTAACAAAGTTGAACTTTGGTAGTCCCGCAACTAGATCTTTTGAAGCTAATTTGGACATACTTTTGAAGTTGAGATAAGATAATCTTCGATGCCATAGCTTGACTCATTTCTTCGTGATGCTTTAGCCGAAAAGCATATTGTCTCGTCTCTGAGCTCAGTTTCCCTAGATTTACTTGTGTAGACATTTCCTTCTTTGTTCTTGTTAGGTTTTTTCTGCAGATGTCTTCGTGTCTCGGACTTGACATTGATTGTTGAGGAATGTTACTTGATGACCCTTTGTCGCAGAGTTTGCTAATGCTTAGAAGATTGTGATGTAGTCCTTTCACATAGGCCACTGTACTGAATGATACTGTACCATTTTCAGTTGACCCATATCCTCTTGTTTTGCCCCAGCTGTTGTCTCCAAAAATGACTGAGGGACCCTCCTTCTCTATGTAGTTAGACAGAAGGGCTTTATTTCCAGTCATGTGTCTTGAACATCCACTATTGTGTTCGTGGAGCTCCTTTCCTGAGGTAACATTAAACCTTTATTTTGGTACCCATACTTGCATGGGTCCTACTATGTTAGTACCCTTTGGGACCCAAATCTGCTTGATTTTGGGTCTCACATGCATGGAATTATAATGACAATTTGCAGCCTTGTGGCCAACTCTATAGCACACAAAACATTTGATATGATGCATGTTAGTGTGTGTGTGTGTGTGTGTGTGTGTGTGTGTGTGAAAGTTCTTCCTCCATTTAGACTTTTGTGGGTTATTTGTCATCATCCTGCTAAGCTGATATTCCCTTTTCCATGTGTTCTCTTGTTTCATTATTTGTGAGGAATGTATCTTACTTCTACTGTATCTTCCTGGTTGGTTCGTAGAGTAAATTTTATTTGACTCTACGATCCTTCGAGGTTGATGAGTAGTAGCTAGATTACTCTTCTCTTTTCTGAAACCTAGACCAACATGAGATCCCTTACTCTTGGGAATATGAATTGAATCAGCTGGGCAGAGTTTGACAGGATTATCCTTCTGTGAGGATTTCACAAATATAATGCCTCTAGTGAAATCTGTGACATTACCAGTGCTAGTTTCCTTTGCTTATTCCACACATGACTCTGAGATAGATTCTCCAAAGCCTAACCCTGTTTTATCAGAGACACTTCTCTTGTTAGAGATTAAGGAGTCCATGGATGAAGAGGATTTATTCCATGTAGAGACTGTCTTTTCTAGATCCTCAATCTTAGAGGTTAGACTAGACTCTCTTTGAGCACTGAGCTCATTTGCCTGTCTCAAGAGCTTATTCTCAGCTTCAAACTTGGAGAGAGAATCAGTATTGAGAAGGATTGTTCCCAGTTCCTCTTGAACCTTTTCTTTCTCCTTTTGAAGAAGAGAATAGTCTTTAGACAGAACCCTAAATCACTTCATATATTGATGCAAATCAGATGTTATGTCGTGTAATGCAGTTCTAAGGTCATCAATATCTACATCAGGAGAGTTGAAGTCAAATACCTCGTCGATACTTACTTCATGTATGTTGGAGTTCTGTGTGTCCCTTGCACTTTTGGCCATCAGGCAGAGATTAGCCATTTGAGGATCTTCATCATCTCCGGATTCTGGAGTTGAGTCATTAGCAGAGTCACTCCACGATCCTCCATCTACAAGGCCTTTGTCTTTCTTTACTGGCATTTTGTTGCCTTTGTATTCCTTCTTTGCATGTGATTTCTTCTTGAGTTCTTCTCTGAGAGGTTTGATGCAGTTGGCAATGAAGTGACCAGGTTTCTTGTAGTTATAGCATAGGTCATTCATTTGCTCTCGGTCGCAGAAGTTGCTAACTTTCTTTGGCTTCTTTGGTTCTCCTTGTCTCATGAATCTTCTTAGTCTTTTAACCAGCATTGCAAAGTCCTCATCATCATCTTCATCGTAGTCAGGATCAACTTCAGTGTTGATTTTGGAGGTGTTTTCAGTTACTTTGAGAGCAACACCTTTGTCCTTCTTTCTTCCTTCAGATAACGTTTCTGCTCGTTGTGTCAACTCCAGTTCGTACATGAGGAGGTTGCCATATAACTGTTGAACAATCATTTTATGTAGATTCTTTGATTCTCTAATGGCAGTGGTTTTGGCATCCCACTTGCTAGGTAAAGCTCTCATGAACTTTATGATCAGATCTTTGTTTGGATAGATCTTTCCATAGGCTCGTAGAGAGTTGAGAAGAATATTGAATCTCTCGTATGTAGCAGTGACGTTCTCTCCTTGAACATGAGCAAACATCTCATATTGTTGAGTCAAGAGAGATTGTTTGTTTTCTCTGACTTCTTCTGTTCCTTCATGCATGATGAGTAGTGCTTCCCAAACCTACTTTGCTATCTTGCAGTTGATCACGTTTTCAAATAGATCATCTTCTAATGATTGAAATAAGATGTTCTTGGCCTTTTTGTCAAGCTGGACAACTCTTTTCTCGTTCTCTATCCATTCTCCTTTGACCTTGATCTGTATTCTTTTTGGGTCCTCTGTAGTTAGTGCAAGATTTGTAGGAACATAGGGCCCATTTTGAACAGTTTCAAATAGCTCTTCATCTATTGAATCCATGTAAGCTTGCATCCTAACCTTCCAGTTAGCGAATTTATCTTTGTTGCACATAGGTGGCTTGCTGCCTCCTCCAGTCTTTGATTCGCTTGGTAAGTGTGCCATTGGATCTATTCAAGCTTTGTAGGTCAGACATAGAACCCGCTTCGATACCAATTGTTAGTTCCCGAAGGCATAATAGTTATCTAGAAGAGGGGGGGATTGAATAGATATTAAATTCTTTTCTTTGTTTAAGGAATGTTTTGATAAAGCTTTGTAGCACAACGAAATTGTTGTTTCTTTGAAATCCCTTTTAGATAACAAGTTAAAGAGAGAAAGGCAGTTATAGCAGTTATAGCAGTTATAAATAGACACGGTTATTTTTAAGTGGTTCGGAGCACTCAAAGCTCCTAGTCCACTCTTCTACTCCTTGAGTAGGAAATCCACTAAGGATGTCTTTTACACTTTCTGAATCTCACAGATTCCTTCTGACCAAAGCCAGCCAGGCACTTCTAAGTTCACTCTTGAACTCTTCAAGTCCAATGAGACTTGGCTCTTCACATTCACTTAGAACTCTTCAAGTCTTTCTAACTTGGAACTTCTTACTTGAAAGAGATTGATAGTTGTTGAGTTGTGATTGAGGCTACTCAACATTGCGATTAAGCACTTGTTCGAAAGAACTAAGTAGCTGAGCAAGCTTCTTCTTTTTCTCAGATTGTAGAGTTTATCGTTGAGTGTTCTTGTGCGTTTTGTTCAATACTTGCTTGTCTCTCTCATGTGTCTGTATTCTGTATATATGAGATCTTTGAAATCTATCCATTGAAGTCATTTGATGAAGCATTAAATGCATTTGACATTTCTAAGCCTTGATGGAGACATTTCTGCACATCTTCTGAATTGCATTCTGGCCCACTGACACGGCAGACTGCTTTCTCACCTAACACCTGAAAAGGTGTTTTCCTCTGCCTAATGGTCCTTTTCTTAGCTTCTTGAATACGTTCCTTTTGATCAATACTAAGGATATCTTTTGTACCGTTGGGACTGGTGAGTGCTTCAACGTTCAAAACCCATTCCTCATTTGTTGGAATTTGTCTTCAAAAAAAAGTTAGGGCTCAATGCTTCTGACACAAGGCAGATGACACTCTACTATCCATATCGTAGTGTCTTGTCATATTGGTGCTTGCACTTAAGAGAACACTACGATTTCTCGCAAGGATTTGCACACTACGATCTTTTCACTCGACGATCATCACTTGCTCGTCTAGTAGATTCAACGTTTCCGAGAGCACACTACGATCTCTGAGTTAGCTTCGGTAAATGTCTGGACCACTCTACGATTTCTGAAGAGGTCCTTTAAGGCAGATACACTACGATTTGTTAAGCTCTACGATCCAAATTTAGCTTTCGCAATCATTGATCGACTTGATAGACTATGATTCTTGTTGAAGCCTATCTATACTTCTCAAGTCATGGATCAACCTAACATCTTTGATCTCTTTATCTATACATTCAATTATGGAATGATGAACATTCAAAGCAAAGATCAACCTAACAAATTTGATCTATCACTAAGCCCTTGTACATATATTCCTCGAAGGGCTTTACATATAATTATGAGTATTTGCTTTAAACATCAAATCAAGATATGCATTCTTCCAATATATTACTAGTACAATAAGATATAAGAAGAAAACATATGCAACAATTAAAACAGAGTGATTCAATAAGTCAGAAAAAAATAACAGTAAGTAGCCATGATATTGTAAACTCCACCCTGAGAAGCAAAATAAAAGACTATACAGAAAAACAGTCGAAAAATAGTCAACCCAAAAATCTAAGCATAAGCAACACCAATAAGAAAAATCTAAGCATAAGAAAAACAGTCGAAAAACAGCCATGTATTGACAGTCATCAATAAATTTAAGCATAAGCATAATAAATCAACACCAATAAAGTTCCCCATAACCAAACACACAACTCGAATTTTTTTCCATAAAAACAGTCAACCCAAAAATCTAAACCAAACCAAGATCCAAAAAGTAGTTCCTAATAACCAACACATAACTCAATTTTTTTTTAAATTTTAAAAAACAGTCGAAAACCAAAATATCTTAACCAAAAAAAAAAAAAACCTTCGTGAGAATCATGTCCGAAGCTCCTACCGCTTCTTGAATCACATAACTCCATTTGATAACTGCAAATAAACCCCCAAAAAACACGGGTTAGATGTGAAAAACAAAATCAAAGCTCATTTTTTTATATCATATTTAAAATAAATAAAAAGAAAAAGAGACATATTTTGAAGGATTCAAGAGACCAACGCAACGAGGTTTAGGCAAACGACGCCGTCTGAAATAGAAGAACCCTCATCCCGAAATCTCCAAGAGAAGAAAGGCGTTGTTGTTCTCATTGATATGCGATCTATTCATTTTCTCACTCTTAATTTCTTCATAGATCGGATAAATCAACGTCTCAGTAAACACACACATGTACATATAAGAGTATATAAACAAATATATATATGTATGTGTGAATTATCTATTATTAAAACTCAATTATGTATAGATAAAGGAGGAGGATGGTACCAGCTTGATGGCTCTTCCAGGCTTGAAACGATGGAGGGGGGAAGAGAGATAAGAATTGTGATTTGAGGATCTATTCATAGAAAGAGCGGACTAGGATACTTTGGGGGAAAAATTGGAGCGAAGATACTGAAATAATTTCAGGGAAAGTAGGTGGGTTTTTTCTTAAAAAAGCTCTATACCGACGGTTCTGTGTCGACCGTCGCTATAAATACTCTATAGCGACGGTTCCGTGCCGACCGTCGCTATAGATACCCTATAACGACGGTTCCGTGTTGACCGTTGCTATAGCTCATCGCTATATGTCGAATTTCTAGTAGTGAAAGCAAGTATGTATGTGCTTATTGGAGAATAAGTACACTGAACGTGGCTCGCTAAGGAATACCTAATGGAGTTTTACTTACCTGTCAATAGGAATTCTTGTAGTGATAGTAGTACAAGTGATCCTTGGACTTGAGATCATCATAGTATCTTGTGTATGATGAGTTATACTTTGACTTGTTCCTTAAGACCCTTAGGGTATATCGAAGGGTATGCTTGGGTATAATAAGTTGTACATGGAGATAATGTATGATCAATAAAGAATCTACCGCTTCTAGTAAAAGAAGAGAAATGTCCTACGTGATTCGATAAATGATAACCCAGTAGTCCTTGGCCAAGGCAGAATGAAATTAGAAAGGAGTTTCTATTTGCATTATTTGGAGTTGTACATTTAAGAGTCAAAATACATATAATTAAATAACATAAGACTTGACAGTAATTCTATGTCTTATATTTAATTGGGACATCAGATGGTGGAAGGATTGAATTGCATTTGTAACTATTTACTCAAAGGTTCTTTTATGATTAATGTTAAAATCTATATTATCCGAAAAGTCGTTAATCGCTAGGAGGTTTATCCTATTATAGAATAAATATTATTTAAATAAATTAATAGTTTAATTTATTTATTTAAATAAGATTAGAATTGTTCTAATTCATTTATTCACAACCTAGCTTAATATGGAGAACCTAAAAGGTCACACCATAAAAGGAAGAATAATTATTTAAGAAGTTAATGGCATAATCGTAATAATAATTGTTAAGTATATTTAATTTAATCTATGGTGATAGAATAAATTAAATAGGTTAATATTTATTATTTAATATTTTGAAAATATTAAATATAAATTAATAAGAGGAGTCTTATTATTATTATTACTATTATTATTATTTAATTCCTAAAGGAGTTTGGGAATTAATTAATAAAAGTACTCTCATATATTCCTAATAAGATTAAGAGGCTAATTAATTAAAAGAGTTTAATTAATTATTCCTAATAAGATTAGGAGCCTAATTAATTAAAAGAGTTTAATTAATTAAAATAAAACTCAATTCCTTAATTGTTAAGGAGGGTTGCCCACATCTCTTATTATGGGTTAGGGTGGTTGACACTTTCACAAAACATATGAATACGTAATTTCAATAGTTGGGAGAGTACATCCTTTTTCTATGAGAGATAGAAAAACTAAGGTTTTGCCAAATACCCATCTTCTTAAATTTTTCTTCTTCCTTGGTGGATCACCTCTAGAGGCCAAACACTTGGGTGGCTAACATTGATCAAATGAAGGAACCAAACCCGGTGGATTCAAGTTGCACGCGAAAGGATTTGGAGGTGAACTTGTACCTGAGGAAGCTCGAATCTTCAATGGTATAATTCTTGTTTTTTATCTTTTCTTTTAATTAATAATTATGCATAAAGGATGCTCCGGGTATATAGTTTGTAAAATTTTAAAACTCTATTTTATCACGTTTCTGCTTATTTTGTGCAATTTGATTCCGTTCATGAATTTTACAAACCTAACAGTGGTATTAGAGCCAAACCTTTACGCGAATTATTAATTGTTCAAATTTAATATGTATATTGATATGTATTTAGAACAATTTAATTGGGCATAATTTTGTTGTATAAAATTTTAAAAAAAATTCGCGAAACTGTTTTTGGTTTTACGTTGTCCTTATTCGCGCGGTTCATTTACTTTTCAAAAGCTTGATCCTATTATCAATACTTCCGTTGATATGATTAATATATATATGTCTTTAGATATCCCCTTCATATGTGCTGGGCAACCAGATTATTATACATATTAATACTTTTATATATAAATCATATTTACATGTTTTTCAAGGTGGTGGCTACGCGGAATCAATAACATGATCCTGTATCATGATTCCTTCCATTTATATATATATATATATATATATATATATATATATATATATATATATATAATAAATTTTATAATTAAAATAAAAGGTTTATTTTAATTTTAAAATTGGATTTCATGCTAAATAATTAGAGTTGTAATTGGATTCCATGATAACTAATTAGAGTTGAAATTGAATTCCATGTTTCCTTAAATAAATGAGTTTATTTAGATATGAAATAAGATTTCATATTATTCAAAATAAAAGATTTTATTTGTGAATAGGAAAGAGAATTCATATTTTCTTAAATAAAGAAGTTTATTTAAATATGGAATAAGATTTCATATTATTCAAAATAAAAGAGTTTATTTGTGATAGGAAAGAAATCCGTGTTTCCTTTAATAAAAGAGTTTTTTTGTTTGGAATTGGATTCCATAATTAATTAAAATAAATGAGTTTATTTTGATTAAAGAATTTGATTAAAATAAAATAGTTTATTTTATTCTAAATTGGATTAATTAAAATAAATGAGGTTTATTTTGATTTAAATTTGGATTAAAATAAAGGAGTTTATTTTGATTCAAAATTAGATTTTATTCTAACTAAATTTGCCCATTAAATGATATTAATATATATATATATTGAATGTTTATTATTCATGAGATGAATTTATTTATTGATGCATATGGTGATGTGTATGATAATAAATGAGATTGATTATGGACTATTGACCAATGTGATTGGATTTTATTTTAGTTGGATGCGTGAATGTATGTGTTTTATTAAATGGGGTTTATGCGTACTGCCTTCTCTAATTTTTTCTTATGTAAATTCTATCTCCTCCTATGTACTTTCCCTTGACTGCTAATCAAGGCTTCTATTTATTTTAAATAGTTTTATAATAGGAATAGTTAGAATTAATTTTGAAGAATTGGAGATCAAGGGGCAATGAGCACTTAAAGACCCGTTTGTAATGGAGCCTGAGATTTAAATGTAATACTTATATTTAACTTTAATTCTTGCACCCCTGGGGTTTGACCTTTTGGTTCACTTGGTGGCTCTAGTGAACCAAACTAGAATAAAAGTCTATAATCAATCTGGGTAGAATATAGTATTCTGTATGTGCATGCTTATACTATATATATATATATATATATATATATATATATATATGTGTGTGTGTGTGTGTGTGTGTGTGTGTGTATGTGTGTGTGCATGTGCGCTAAATAAGATGAGATAAATTAATAACAAACCCCTCAAATATTTTATATTAAGTTGTAACGTTCAAAGATATTTGGAATATCGAACGTCGCCTTCTAGCATGATAGAAACAATAGAGTATTGAATATTTAATATGAGTTTGTTGTGCACACACAAGGTAAGTATTAAATATTTAAGATGTTGTTTTTATTTTATATGATATTTATAAGAAATTGAACATTACTGCTTTGTTGTGCACACACAAGGGCTGTAGTTTTCTCTTCACTTATATGGAAATGTTGGGTCTAACTTAACTTAAATCATTTTAGTTCAGATGTGCACACACTTGACCATTATGATCTAAGAGGTAAAATACAAGGAGTTGCATAGTTGATGTAATTGACAAGAGTTGTCTACCTATTTATTTATATATAGTTTGTTGTGCACACACTAGGCTATATACATTTGAAATGGGATCCTTATTCTCACTAGCATATCTTTAATTAGATAGCGCCGAACTATATAGATTGAGGGTAATATAGTTTGAAGAAAATAGTGGGAGATACCAATTTAAAACAAGACCTAAATTATTTTGGTAATTAATAAAAGAATGTATGCTAAAATATTGTTAAGAACAAATTCATTTATAGAATTTTACAATGTCTAAATTACTATCACTGCGTAGCATATTAGATGCTAAATTAACTGAACGAATTAAACAGATTGGTTAAGAAAATTGAGAATAGTTCTCATGGCTGAAAAGTTATCTTATGTCCTTAATACGTCTTTCCTGCAATGGTTGCAGACAATGCCTCTGAGGAAGAGATTGCTACTTTTAGAAAGTGGCAAGATGATGCACAGTTGGCTCAATGTATCATGCTCGCATCTATGAGTAACAAGCTTCAGCGTCAGCATGAAACTATGGATGTTCCTACTATATTCCTTCATATGAAGTAGTTGATGGTAAGAAAAGTAGGATTGATAGATATCAGATATCTAAGGAGCTCTTCTGATCTAGAATGACCAACGACACTACAGTACAAACACATGTCCTAAACATGATTAATTTAATTGAACAATTAGGACAACAGGTTTTGTCATGGATGGAGAGTTGAGATAAGATTTGATCTTGCAGTTACTCCCGGACTCCTTCTCACAATTGTTGAGAATTTTTCATATGAATAAGTTAGATATCAGCTTCGCTGATTTGCTTAACATGGAGTCACTTTCCAACCAAGAAAGACTAAGTCTTACTGGTAGGGGTCAAAGGATCTTCTAAAAAGAAGAACGATTCTAAGAAGGTAAATAGAAAAAAAAACAAAGGATAATAAGAACAAAACTGATACAGATAGCAAAGGAGTTTGCTTCCACTGCAATAAGTTTGGACACTGGAAAAGAAACTACGAGAAGCATCTTGCAGAGGCTAACCAAAGAAGCTTAGTGAACCTTCGATTACAAATATTTTTTTGTTCATGATTAAAATAAAATTTTCTTTAAGTCAAGGTTCTACTTGAGTAAAGGATACTGGCTTTGGTTATCATAAATATAGATTTATGAAGGGACCAAGTAGAAGTAGAAAGCTAAACAAGAGATAAGTAATCCTATGTGTGGAAATGAAGCAAAGGTTATCGCATCACCCATAGAACTTATAGTTTAAAGACAAACTTTACTGACGGCAAGTCTATTAAGTCAATAAGTTGTTATTGTATTCCAGTTCTCGTTGGAAATATTATTTCCATTTTATTGTTGGACAATGAAATCTTTGATATTATATTTAAGAAAAATTATTGTTCTATTTATAATAATAATAATGTTTTGTATAGAACTAAAATATTACTTAATGGATTTTGTGTACTTGACTTACGTAAAAATTATTTTGCAAATTGAACAAACTATTATAAGAAAAGGAGATGATCGTTCAAAAAGTTGAATGTGTGTATTTGCTAAAATATAATTGTGAATTATTTGAAAGGTTCAAAGAATTCAGAAATGAAACAAATTGGCAAAGTATAAGGATTCTTTGATCGGATCAAGGAAGGAATAATTGTGCAATGAGTTAATAGATTATCTCAAATGATTTTTTCACAGTGGACACCTCCTGATACGCAATAATTGATTGATGTATCTGAAAGGAAAAATCATACCTTGTTGGACATGATGCGGTCCATAATGATTTTACCGACATTCCAGTATCCTTCTGGGATAATGTCCTAGAAATGGCTGCATATCTACGAAAAAGGTAACCTCAAAATCCAGCCACAAAAACTCCATAAACGTTATGGACAGAAAGGATTCCTAATTCTAAGTATGTTAAGATAAGGGGTTGTCTAACTTATGTGAAAAGGTTTCAAAGGATAAGCTTGGGACAAGATTTGACAAGTATAGATTTGTGGGATATCCTAAAGTAAGTTTAGGGTATATGTTCTATAATCCTACTTAGCAAAAGGTGTTTGTTGCGAAACACGCTGTCTTCTAAGATAAAAATGTTTATCATTAAAAGGGCTAGTGGGAGGATAATAGATCTTGAAGAGTTCAAGAACCACAAAACACTATAAGTCAAATAAGAGGAACCTGTAGATAGACCTATTGTACCACAACCCAATCATAAATCGAATAGTACATCAAGATACTGGAGGTATAGATTCATCATGGATGATGATGATGAGGTACGTATCATAGAAGATGATGATCCAGTTACATACGATGAGGTAAGAGTTGTAGATACTCAGAAAAGTGGATTGAAGCAAGCTTCTCAAAAAAAAAATGGAACATTCATTTTGATGAAATAATTCAAAAGAGTTTGATTTTATCAAAAACAAGAATGAACCTAGTGTGTACAAAAGGGTTAGTGGGAGCGTCATGACATTCCTAGTATTATATGTTGATATACTACGGATAAGGAATGACATACCAATGCTACAATCAGTAAAAAATAAAGTTGTCTAAACATTCCTCCATTTATGATTTGGGAAGAGTATCGTAATTGGGGATACAAATCTATATAGATAGATTTAAAAGGATGCTTGGTTTAAACCAATGAACGTATATTCATTTGATACTAAAGTTGTTTAGCATGTCAAACTCCAAGAGTTGTCTCATGTTGATGAGCCATGGAGTGTATCTCTCTTAATAGTCCCCATAGACTCATAAAAGAGAGATCGCATGAATAACTATCATGTATACAACAAAATGTACGAGACCTGATGTTGATTAGTCATATTCTGGAGAAGTTCACTATGAGTCAGTGAAAAACATCTTAAAGTACTTAACCGGCACTAAGGATGTGATTAAAATTTATGGTGAGTCTAAATTAAAACTAGAGGGCTTAATAGACTCAAGTTTTTCAGATAGACCAAGACGACAGAAAATCCACTTTAAGGTAAAGCGTTACCTTGAACGATGGTGCAGTGAATTAGAAAGGTTCTAACCAGCAAAGAGTTGCTAGTTTAGTGATAAAGACAAAGTATATAGCTGTAAATGAAGCTGCAAGTTGATTGTTTAGATAAAAGTTCATTAAAGAACTAGGAATAGTTCCTAAGTCTCATCTTGGATCTAAACATGTGTTGTGGCACTTTCATTTTATTATTAGAATCATTGAAAGATGGGAAATCACTATAGAGATAGAGGACTCTCAAGAACAACATTACATATCCATTAACTAAAGCTTATCCAACAGCAGGATAATCGTCACTTAGAGAAGAAGGGTATGAGATACCATGGCGATTGGATTTAGTGCAAGTAGGAGATTGAAAGTAGTATGCACACAAGCCAATCATGTTTGATGATAAAGCATATACTTTGTAACAATCTTATTCATTAATTAATAAAAAGTATTAATTTTTTAAAGGCTTTTAATTATCTACATGATGCTGCTTTATAATATGTGATAAAACCATAGTTTTAAGCAATGCTTTTAGAATAATGATGATGATCATTCTAATGAGATCTAAATTCTTAGAAAGCTTAAAACTAAAATAGTTCCCAATCGTTGGATTACAAAATAGGGGATTAGTGAATCCGGATAGATTGGTACATACGTTGCTTGCTCATTGGATGAGGATGATTGATCTCATGATCATTTGTGTGGAGACACTAAAGCAAGTATGTAGGTGCTTATTGGAGAATAATTACACTGAACGTGGCTCACTAAGGAATACCTAATGGAGTTTTACTTACCTGTCAATAGGAATTCCTGTAGTGATAGTAGTACAAGTGATCCTTGGACTTGAGATCATCATAGTATCTTGTGTATGATGAGTTATACTTTGACTTATTCCTTAAGACCCTTAGGGTATATCAAAGGGTATGCTTGGGTATAATAAGTTGTACATGTAGATAAATGTATGATCAATAAAGAATCTACCGCTTCTAGTAAAAGAAGAGAAATGTCCTATGTGATTCGATAAATGATAACCCAAAGAGTCTGTGGGTTAAGGCAAAATGAAATTAGAAAGGAGTTTCTAATTTGCATTATTTGAGTCAGTGCATTTAAGAGTCGAAATACATATAATTAAATAAAATAAGACTTGACAAGAATTCCATGTCTTATATTTAATTGGGACATCAGATGGTGAAAGGATTGAATTGCATGACAGTATTATTTACTCAAAGGTTCTTTTATGATTAATGTTGAAATCTATATTATCCGGAAAGTCATTAATCGCTAGGAGGCGTATCCCTATCAGTAGAATAAATATTATTTAAATAAATTAATAATTTAATTTATTTATTAAAATAAGATTAGAATTATTCTAATTGATTTATTCACAATGATTTAATATGGAGAACCTAAAGGGTCACACCATAAAAGGAAGAATAATTATTTAAGAAGTTAATGGCATAATCGTAATAATAAGTTAAGTATATTTAATTTAATCTATGGTGATAGAATAAATTAAATAACTTAATATTTATTATTTAATATTTTGGAAATATTAACTATAAATTAATAAGAGAAGTCTTATTATTATTATTATTATTATTATTATTATTATTATTATTATTATTATTATTATTATTATTATTATTTAATTCCTAAAGGAGTTTGAGAATTAATTAATAAAAGTACTCTCATATATTCCTAATAATATTAGGAGGCTAATTAATTAAAAGAGTTTAATTAATTATTCCTAATAAGATTAGGAGCCTAATTAATTAAAGGAGTTTAATTAATTAAAATAAAACTCAATTCCTTAATTGTTAAGGAGGGTTGCCCACATCTATAAATAAGAGGAGTCTTATTATGGGTGAGGGTGGTTGACACTTTCACAAAACACGTGAATACGTAATTCTAATAGTTGGGAGAATACACCCTTTTCTATGAGAAATAGAAAAACTAGGGTTTTGTCAAATACCCATCTTCTTGAATCTTTCTTCTTCCTTGGTGGATCACCTCTAGAGGTCAAACACTTGGGTGGCTAACATTGATCAAAGGAAGGAACCAAACCCAATGGATTCAAGTTGAACGCGAAAGGATTTGGAGGTGAACTTGTACCTGAGGAAGCTCGAATTTTCAAGGGTATAATTCTTGTTCTTTATCTTTTCGTTTAATTAATAATTTTGCATAAAGGATGATCCGGGTATATGATTTGTAAAATTTTAAAACTCTATTTTATCACGTTTCTGCTTATTTTGTGCAATTTGATTGTGTTCATGAATCTTACAAACCTAACAATACAAACCTCACAAGATCGACAAAAGATTTATGTTGATCTTCATCGAAGGGATGTGAAATTCAATGTTGGAGATCATGTGTTGTTACGTGTTTCTCCATGGAAAGGAGTTACGAGATTTGGAAAGAGAAGAAAACTCAATCCTTGATTCATTTGCCCATTTGAAATCCTTGATCGAGTAGAAACTGTGGCCTATAGGCTCGCCTTACCGCCAAGTATGTCTCGTGTTCATAACATTTTTCACATATTTATGTTACGTAAATATGTGGAAGACCCAAACCACATTATTGAATTAGAACTAGACGAGATAGCGGAAGATTTAACGTATGAAGAGGTACCTGTTAAAATCTTGGATAAGAAGGAACATATTCTACGCTCAAAGGTTATACCTCAAGTCAAAGTTTTGTGGAGAAACCACGATATTGAGGAAATGACCTGGGAGTTCGAATTTGAAATGAAAATAAGGTATCCTCACCTCTTCGACATACTAGGTACATACACCAATTTCGAGGATGAAATTTCATAAGGAGAGGAGGTTGTAAGACCCAAACTTTTATGAATAAAGATTTTATTTTCTCTAAATGTTATTTTGAAAAATAAGGTGTGAATTTGATATAATGTTATAGTAGTGAGTAATATTAACAAATTTTGCAAAGTAAGCAAGTTGTCATAAAATATTCGTTTGGTCAGAAAATATTCATTTTATCATGGAATATTCGTACGACGGGACAATCATTGGTGGACCCCACAACGGAATTACCGTCGAATTTAGAAAGCGACAAAAATAACCTTTTTATAAAAATAACGATAAAAATTTTACCATTAACTGTTGAAATACCCGGTGATAAAAGTACAGTAATACGCGTGATTGCACAAGAGCACACCTGTATTATGATATCTTTGATTATCGATGCTTACGTGAGAAGTCACTCGGTTTTATTCAATTATCGCAATGATGAGTTGATGCATATTATCTCATATTATCGATTCAATTATTGTCACAGTATCATCTGCATAATATTTTATATTATTAAATCAATAATTGAGACGACACAGTTATTCATATTATTATTTGCATTATTAACAATGTCTAGAAAGTTCTGTCAAGGAAAGGGTTTGGTCATCTAATTATGCACTAATAAGGAGAAGTCCTTATCGGAAAGCCCTCTCTTTCCTGGGAATGATCTAGTAGTTAATATTGCGAGTTATAATATTAATGATGAATAAATGTGTTTAGTGAAGCCAAGTGAATTGTGATAAATGGAGGAGTTTTTATGAAGTATTTGTTGTAAGTTTTGCTTATTACATGGATCGACTCCCACTTACTCATTTTTCAAAAATTACCGATAGAAAGTTATCTCAGTTTTGTTTTATTAGTATTATAATAGTAATAAAACAGAAATTTTTTTTATATAAAATAGAATATATTATATTTTATTATATTGCATAGTGTTTGCATAGTACTGCACAGTGTTTGCATAGTAAAATCAAATTTTTTCAGCCGATTCTGCGCGCCCGTGACTTCTCCTATTGTGCAGTTCGTGATTTTTTTTTCTTCTAAATAAAATCCAACCATTTTCCTATAAATAAGATGCTTAGTTTAGAAATGAAAATCACACCAGAATCAGAGAATTATTCTTCTATAATATTAAGCATTTTTCTTTTGAGTTTAAGGAAGTTTTGAGTGTAGAAAACAGTACAAATTTTCTTGAAAAATATTGTGAGCTGTCGTTTACACTCCTAAATTAACCTCACTTTCACTTTACAAATTCAAACAATTAGCAAAGTAGTAAGCAAGGATCGATCACACAGAGAGCGATTTATTTTATATTTATTCTATTATTTTGATAGAAAATAAAGATTGGGGATTTTTTAAAAATTGTTTTGAAACTAAGAAAACAAGAATTAATGATGAAGTTTACCAAAAATGTAAAAACTCCAGTTATGCAGTTCAGTTTCACCAAGTACAACAATCAATTAATCAAGTTATTATTATTTTCCCTTCAATGAAACTCTTAGCCCTAGATAACAATAAGCTCTGCTGTCCAAAATTCTCCTTAGATTATCACTGTATGAAACAAGTTCTCCACCAGATTCTAACTAGCATACAACCTAGAATAAGCTCTCTAGATTTAATATGATAGAAGCATTAAGAAATACAAAATTAGGCTAATCCAAGCAACAAACACATAAGCTCGATTTGTTTAACTTGTTTTCTAATAATCTTAGCAATACACAAAAGCTTGTCCACAATTAGTATTACCAAGTTGCTACTTGTGATGAAGAAAGATATCAATTACACGTAATACCAATCTTAATCTAGCAGATGATAATGATCAAATTAACTCAATTGACCATATTAAATCAATTAGATCAATTAGCATGCAATCAATGAAAACAGATTATCAGAAAAAATTTCATACAAGGAATAAATAATAATACTTAATTAATCAATTACTTATAACAAGGATTCACCTCCCTTTAGAACTGAATGAAAAAACTAGTCTGACATGCTCTTGAGTCTACACTCCAATAGATGTTAGTTGAATGAATAAAATCTTGACTCTTATCCTCTATTTATAGTGCTAGATAAAGTCATAAATCCTACAGGAAGTAGAAATCCAAATCCTAAAAGGAATTACAAATCATAACTAGTTTTCATAAAGAAATAGAATTCAATTTGAAAATAAATCTTAGTTTAAAGGAAATCCTAAAGACAATAGAAATATCAATCCAATTCCATGTAGAAGTCTACCAAAATTTGCATTTAGAAACTTTCTAAAAATCCAAGATTTCTCCATTTTCCCGCTCAAATTCGCTGGGGCGAATTTTCATTTCCTGTTCCGACGTCCTTTGGTAAAATGAGCATAACTTTTGATCTGGGAGGAGTTACGGGGGCTGCTACCTATCAAAACGAAGATATCGACGAGATCTACAACTTTCATTCTTTGAGAATTAATAAATTCTTGCTGTATCAAGGTCGAAATCGGGATCTAAGTGACTGTTGTGTAAATTGCAACTTCCAAACTTTGAGGTTCAACGTCCGTTTAGTAAAAATATCATAACTTTTTCATATGAACTCCGATTGGGACGATTCAAGATGTTCCAAAAAGCTAATGAAAAGCTCTACAATAAAATTCAAGTCCCAAGCTAAGAACATGCATCCAACTTAATGCTAAAAATCCTGCAATTTTCTCTTTTTCCTCATTTCAGTTACAATTCTTCCTGAAATCATTAAACACCTTAATAAGCTCATATACACATGAAACATGCAATAAAACTAAATATAATGGAATCAAAATAAATGAATAATATGCACTCATCAAATATCTCAGTTATACCAGTCAGAATTACTCTCCTACTAAGGCAAAAGATATTATTTTTGTTCAATATTCGTAAGAAATAATATTTTCTTCCATACTCTGTAGTATGTAAGTAATATTATTTTGTTTTATATTGATAATTCTACACTTATGTTGATAAGTATTGCTTCTATACTCCTTAAAATTAGTGCACATAGACAACTCCACAAATAACTTAAGCCAACTAAACATGCTTCTCATATTCAAGTACTCATGTATCACAAATTCAATTTAAATCAATTACTATGGACCGTGGCTTAGTTGTCATCATTCATTAACAAAATAAGCAGCAAACAGATTCTAAATTTTAGCATCAATTTTTAATCTTTGACTTTAACCTTCGAACACATAGGCAAATAGAACCATGGAACCCAAGTTTTCATAATTTTTTTTCAATTTTTTTTCAACTTCCCATCAAAATTGGATTTTTTATTCCTACATTAAATAAAACCTAAATCTCCCCCCCCCCCCCCACACTCAAACCGTACATTGTCCCCAATGTAAGAAAATCATGCAAAGAAGAAAATACTACTAGCTAACATGCAATAAAAAAAATTAAAAGGTAAAGAGATAGAAAAATCAAATCTGAGATCTTGGGTTGCCTCCCAAGCAGCTGCCCTTGTTTATTGTCATTGGTTTGACATCATCCTTCTCATCTTATGTAATTGGACTTGTGTACTTCAAGTGGACTGGTAACAACCTCAATTCTTTATTAGAAGCATCCTTCATATTCTGATTTTTCTTCATTCCAACCATCAAATCTTTTTTGTATATTTGCTCAAGAGAATTCTGCACTTTGGTTAGATTACTAGCAATAATTACAGGCAAAGTGACATTAGTCCCCAAATATGCATATTTCAAATGAGCAGGTAATTGTTTCAATTCTAGAGTTGGGGCTTGTACAACAGAAGGTAATAACTTTTGATGAGGAGCAGGAAATTGAATAGAATATTTTGTTAACTTATATGAGAATTTTGACAATGAGTGTAGTGCAACCACAATTTCCTTCAATTCTTGAGTTTGCTTAATTTCATCTTCCTAGTTCATATCCATACAGTTGGAGATAGCTACCTCCAAACTATCTCGATGCATTTTTTCAAAGGCTCTATGTACTAAAGAGTCTCTCACATCGATAGCAAAAACATGTCCTATATCACTAGGGTACCTCATGGCATCATAGATGTTAAACTGAATCTTCTCGCCATCAAACTCCATTGTCAAGGTCCCATTATGCACATCAATCATGGTTCTTGTCAAGCTTTTCGTGAATGGTCTTCCTAACAAGATGTGAGAAGGGTTTGGTGATGTATCATCTTCCATATCCACAATGTAAAAATCTGCAGAAAGATTAGTTCATTCACCGCACTACGACATCCTCAATTACCCCTCGGGGTAAGTGTTAGATGATCTGCCAATCAATAATCACACCAAAGTATTTTTCAAAGGACCTAGATTTATGGAAGCATAAATAGATAAAGGCATAACATTAATTGAAGCTCCTAAATCTAGCATGGCTTTTTCAAATCTGGTGTTTTCTATTTTACACGGGATTGTAAACATTCCTGGATCTTTACATTTAGGAGGCATTTTTCTTTGAAGAACAGCAGATACATTTTCCCCGACTGTGACTTTTTCATTATTTTGCAATTTTCTTTTATTAGTGCATAATTCTTTCAAAAACTTTGCATACCGTGGAACTTGTTTAATTGCATCAAGGAGAGGGATGTTCACTTCTACTTTCCTAAAAGTTTCCAGAATTTCTTTTTCTTGTTCATCTTTCTTTAGAGTTTTAGAATTTCTGGGGGGAAAGGGTAGAGGAATGTTTTAAGCTTACAAGGAGAGTGAGATCAGACTTGGATTTTTAGTTTCCTCCTTAGTCTTTCCTTTTCAAACTCAACTATGGTCCGATGGGTGTATCCATTTGTTTTCCACTTCGCAGTTATGGCACTTACATTCTCCTCGGGTTGACTACTATTTGAGATGGTAATTTTCCTAATTCTCTGGATTCCAATATCCCCACAACAGTAGCCAGTTGTCTACTTGATTCCTCAAATCTTGAACCAAGTTTTTGTCTCTTGCTGGAACTGTTGTGTCTAATTCATGAATCGTTGTAGGTTCATCCCATGAATACTTTGAACATATCCTCTAATGATGTTCCAAAGAGGTGCGAGGGACCGCTGCTTTGGTTGATATTGAGGTCGGGTTTGGTTGGAAGCCCTAGCACGCCAGGTGGAAATATAGGTGGTGCCGCTTGCTTGCTCCCATAACTCAGATTTGGATGATCCCTCCATCCTAGGTTATATGTGTTTGAGTACGGATCATACTTTTTCTGAGGTTGTGACTGATAATTTCCCATCAGATTAGCTTGTTGCATGACCTCATCATCTTGTAATGTTGGGCATTCATCTCAGATTGTGATTTGGTTGTAGATATATTCCACAAACCTTTGCAATCGGCGGTTGACCAGAGCTAATTGTCTAACCATAGCAGCTTAATTCGTAAATTTTTTCGACCATAATCACAAGTGCTTACCTCGCTTACCCTTACTGGTGCATGATTTATTCTAGTGCCATATTGTTTGCAAGTTCTTTGCCATGTTTGCAATTAAATTCCTTACACCCTCCGGGTTTTTGTCAACTAGTGTTCCTCCGCTTAGCTACATCAATCATGCTTCTATCCATCTGCATTTCAACCCTTCGTAGAAATATTTGGATCGTGTTTGTTCATCTATTTGATGCGGTGGACAAATTTGGAACAAAGCTTTTTGAATCTTTCCCAATACTCGTATAGTGTCTCCCCACTAAATTGTCTAATCCCACAAATCTTCTTCCTTATGTTAGCTACTCTTAAAATTCGAAAGTATCTCCAAGAACAACCGCTTCATGTCATTCCAAGATCAGATTGAACCCGAGGGTAGGTAGTACACCCAATCCTTTGCCAAATCTGCTAGGGAGAAATGGGAATGCCCTCAACTTGATTTGCTTCTTCTATGATTCCATGTGGTTTCATAGTGAGCATACCACATGAAATTCCTTCGGATGTTTGTAGGGGTCCTCATCTGTAAGACCACGAAAAGTAGACAGTAAATGGATTAGTCCGAATTTAAGTTCAAACGCAGTATCTAAATTAGGATATTCAATGCATAGAGGTTGTTGATTTAAATTAGGAGCTGCCAACTCCCTGAGAGTTCTATTGTTGTTTTGAATCGCCATATCTTCTTTTTTATCGGATTCGGTGGATGATTCGTTAGATAATAATTCCAAAAGTAAGTTGAGGCCTGGTGATGATGCAGAAGCCTCGTCTATATCTGCAGAAGACTGTTGAACTTTAAGTTTTTCTTCCCTTAGCCTCCTCCTTGCGCCTTCTCAATCTCCTCGGATCAAAATCTAATATAGTAGCCTCGAGAAGATCGAAATACAAAACAAGAGAAAAAAAAAAAAAAATAATAGAATAAAAACAAAATGAGAAATTACTCCCCAAGAATTCTGCGCCAAAATTTGGGAGTCATGCTGCACACTCCTAAATTAACCTCACTTTCACTTTACAAATTCAAACAATTAAAGACAAGAGTAGCAAGGATCGATCCCACGAGAGTGATTTGTTTTATATTTATTCTATTATTTTGATAGAAAATAAAGATTGGGGATTTTTTGAAAATTATTTTGAAACTAAGAAAACAAGAATTAATGATGAAGTTAACCAAAAATGTAAAAACTTCAGTTCTGAAGTTCAGTTTCACCAAGTACAACAATCAATTAATCAAGTTATTATTATTTTCCCTTCAATGAAACTATTAGCCCTAGATAAAAATAAGCTCTGCTATCCAAAATTCTCCTTAGATTATCACTGTATGAAACAAGCTCTCCACCAGATTCTAACTAGCATACAACCTAGAATAAGCTCTCTAGATTTAATATGATAGAAGCATTAAGAAATGCAGAATTAGGCTAATCCAAGCAACAAACACATAAGCTCAATTTTTTTAACTTGTTTTCTAATAATCTTAGCAATACACAAAAGCTTGTCCACAATTAGTATTACCAAGTTGCTACTTGTGATGAAGAAAGATATCAATTACACGTAATACCAATCTTAATCTAGCAAATGATAATGATCAAATTAACTCGATTGGCCATATTAAATCAATTAGATCAATTAGCATGTAATCAATGAAAACAGATTATCAGAAGAAATTTCATACAATGAATAAATAATAATACTTAATTAATCAATTACTTATAACAAGGATTCACCTCCCTTTAGAACTGAATGAAAAGAACTAGTCTGACATGCTCTTGAGTCTACACTCCAATAGATGATAGTTGATAGTTGATAGTTGAATGAATAAAACCTTGACTCTCATCCTCTATTTATAGTGTTAGACAAAGTCCTAAATCATATAGGAAGTAGAAATCCAAATCCTAAAAGAAATTACAAATCATAACTAGTTTCTATAAAGAAATAGAATTCAATTTAGAAATAAATCTTAGTCTAAAGGAAATCCTAAAGACAATAGAAATATCAATCCAATTCAATGTAGAAGTCTACCAAAATCTGCATTTAGAAACTTTCCAAAAATCCAAGATTTCTCGATTTTTCCGCTCAAATTCGCTGGGGCGAATTTTTATTTTCTGTTGCGACGTACTTTGGTAAAATGAGCATAACTTTTGATCCGAGGGGAGTTACAGGGCCTGCTACCTATCCAAACGAAGATATCGATGAGATCTACAACTTTCATTCTTTGAGAATTAACAAATTCTTTCTGTATCAAGGTCGAAATCAGGCTCCAAGTGACTGTTGTGTAAATTGCAACTTCCAAACTTTAAGGTTCAACGTCCGTTTAGTAAAAATATCATAACTTTTTCATATGAACTCCGATTGGGACGATTCAAGATGTTCCGGAAAGCTAAAGAAGAGCTCTACAATAAAATTCAAGTCCCAAGTCAAGAACATACATCCAACTTAATGCTAAAAATCCTGTAATTTTTTATTTTTCCTCATTTCAGCTCCAATTCTTCCTAAAATCATTAAACACCTTAATAAGCTCATATACACGTGAAACATGCAATAAAACTAAATATAATGGAATCAAAATAAATGAATAATATGCACTCATCAAATATCTCCGCTATACCAGTCGGAATTACTCTCCTACTAAGGTAAGAGATATTATTTTTGTTCAATATTCGTAAGAAATAATATTTTCTTCCATACTCTGTAGTATGTAAGTAATATTATTTTATTTTATATTCATAATTCTACACTTATGTTGATAAGTAATGCTTCTATACTCCTTGAAATTAGTAGAATATCCTTAAAATTTGCGCTTCATCTAGTATCGTTTTACTGAAATATTTTTCTGGACATTCTTGTTAAATTTTAATCTTTTCATGCCGGAGTACTATTCATGGGTACTATTCATACATACAGAACTATTCATATATACGGTACTATTTATACATACAATACTATTCACAGGATACTATTCACAAAGTACTATTCACGGGATACTATTCACTCGGGTACTATTCACCCGGGGTACTATTCATGACAAAAATTGATTTCTTTTCTGTTCAAATTATTTTTGATACATGAATATTATTCTTGAATTTTACTCCACAAAGCAGTTATCATATTGACAATTTGGACATTCTTAAACTCTGGATAAATTGAATTATAAATCTTTAAAATTTATCTTCGATCTCACTTAATTGAATTCTTATAACATTGTCATCATTCTTATGCTTATATTGTGATGAAAGTCATCTTTGGCCCGTAGTGCACAGATGAACTATTGATTGGTAGAATTATGACCAGAAATTATGTATCGGTATAATCATGACCTGTAATGTTATAAATGATGTGGTAAAAGTCCTCATTGGCCCGTAGTGCATTGATGGACAGTTGTTTGGTATGATCATGACCACTGGTGATAATAACGAATATCCTTGGCCCGTAGTGCATGGACAATTTGATGGTGTGAATTATTTATTGAGCTGTGTTACAGAGATAAAATTTTGATGATGAACTTTTAAATCATAGAAGATAGTAGACATCATGCTCTATTTGACTCTTCTAATGGATTGCTTGTTCCGCTGCAGTTAAACTTGTTGTCTGTTATATTCTATCAATTTTACACTGTTGAAGGCTAAGGATAATTTATTTTGCATTATCTCAGTCATAATATTATTTACTGGGCTAGTTGAGCTCACACTCTTTTCTTTCATTGTTCTCTTCAGGAAATAAGAATATAGCTGGGATTAGTCGGAGAATGGAGTGATGGTCTAAGATGGTGGCTATAGTAGTTCTCACTATTCTATGAAATAGTGTGATAATAATTGTAATGAGAACTTCATTTGAGTTTGGATATTGTCTTCAAGACAATATTCGTGTTAAAACTCTCAGCTTACATTTGTCGTATTGTGTGACGTCCCCAAAATAGGTATACATCACACATCTTGAGTCACCAAATACATGGTACAGAATACAAATAAAAACTTAATTATACAACTGTCATGTAAAATACGACAAAACATAAGCTGAGAGTTTTAACATGAATATTATTTTCTAGACAATATTCACACTCAATGGAGTCCTTATTACAATTATTATCACACTATTTCAGAGAATAGTGAGGACTACTAAAACCACTTATCCTGAACCATCACTCCATTCCCCGACTCGTCCCTGCTATATTCTCATTTCCTGAAGAGAACAACGAAAGAAAAAGGGTGAGCTCAACTAGCCCAATAAGAAATATTATGACTAAGATAATGCAGAATAAGTTATCGTTAGCCTTCAACAATGTTAAACTGATAGAATATAATAGACAACAAGTTT
This sequence comes from Panax quinquefolius, assembly GCA_020205615.1. Lineage (NCBI taxonomy): Eukaryota > Viridiplantae > Streptophyta > Magnoliopsida > Apiales > Araliaceae > Panax > Panax quinquefolius. The sequence continues at coordinate 15,841,556 of CM035158.1, forward strand.
AACTACAGTGGAACAAGCAATCCATTAGAAGAGTCAAGTAGAGCATGATATTTACTATCTTCTATGATTTAAACAGTTTTTCATCAACTTTATCACGAGACTCACTTTTAATAAATAAACCACATCATCGAATCATCCTGCACTACTACGGCCAAGGATATTCATGTAATCATCAATGGTCATAATTATACCGAATAATCCCTGGTCATAATCATACCAACAACTGTCCATCAATGCACTACAGGCCAATAAGGACTTTTACCACATTATTTGTAACATTACGGGTCATGATTATACCAAATGATCACTGGTCATAATCATATAAATCAACAAATTCCATCTATGCATCGTAAGCCAAGATGACTTTCATCACAATATAAAGCAATGAGGATGATGATGATGATATAAGAATTCAATTAAAAGAAACAAAGAATAAATTTTAAAGATTTATAATTTAATTTATCCGTAATTCAATAATGTTCAAATCACAACACGACATCGCTTTATGGAGTAAAATTGAAGAATGATATTGTATCAAAATGACTTGGACCAAAAGATATTAATTTTTTTGTCATGAATAAGATTGGTGAATAAGCACCGAATGAATAGACTACCCGTGAATAGTATTTTGGGAATAAGATTTGTGAATAAGATTTCTTAATAATAGATTTCATGAATAAGATTTTATAAATAGTACTTTATGAATAAAGACCGTGAATAAGACTTTTATGAATAGTACCATATAAATGAATAATACTTTCGTGGACAATTCTCACATGAAAAGCTTAAAATTTAACAAGAATATGCAGAAAATATCCTCGTGAAACGATACTAGATGAAGCGTAAATTTCAAGGATATTCTACTAATTTCACTTGATATATAAAATACTTTAACAAAATGAATATATAATCGAATATGAGACGAAATAATATTACTCACATACTACAGAGTATGGAAAAAAATATTATTCCTTATGAATACTGAACAAAAATAATATCCCTTACAACCTGTTGAATCGAAAATAATATTCCAAATCGAATATTGAATCGAAGATAATATTCCTTACGTAATATTGAATCGAAAATAATATTTTTATGAATATTGAATCGAAAATAATATTCATACGAATATGAAAAATAATATCTCTTCTGAATATGAAATAAATAATACCCCTTACGACTGTTGAACGAAAATAATATTCCTACGAATATTGAACGAAGATGATATTTCTTACGAATATTGAGCGAAAATAATATTCATACGAATACGAAAAATAATATCTTTTCAGAATATGAAATAAATAATACCCCTTACGAATATTGAACGAAAATAATATTCCTTACGAATATTAAATGAAGACAATGAATATTAAACGAAAATGATATTCCTTACGAATATTGAATGAAAATAATATTCATACGAATACGAAAAATAATATCTCTTCGAAATATGAAATAAATAATACCCCTTACTTTGGAAGAAGACTAGATACTGGAATAGTAAGTAGCAGACTACTCTTCTTCTTTCTCTATAAACCTCTCTCTATAATTGCTCTTATGAGTCTTGGTGAATTGGTGAGAATGAAAAAGAATGAACTTCTATTTATAGGAAAACATAGTTTCGATAATTTATGCGCTTTGGGGCTCGAAATATTACAAGATAATACATTCATCTTTTCCTTTATTTTTAATTTAGTCCTGCAAGTATTATCAAACTTGCACCACCTCCCCCTAATAGTACATCATGTGAATCAATAAATACAATCATGTGAATCAATAGTTACATACATGTGAAAAAATAATTACAAAGATAGTACCTTCATCTATACCTCTATTTTTAATTTAGTCACGCAGTATTATCAATCTTGCACCACCTCCCCTAATAGTACATGCATGTGAATCAATAGTACACATGTGAACAAATAGTTATAAGCATGTGAATTAATAGCAATTAATTGCTCATTTATCCGATTAATTATCCGATTGGTCAATATAACCTCCAAACATCAATTATTATCGGAATAAATGTCAATTTTCACTAACACTAATAATCCCAACACAATGGAAATATCAATTTCATCTTTAATCAACACAAACTTATTCATCATTAATATTTTAACTCACAATATTTAACAACTAGATCATTCCCAGGAAAGAGAGGGCTTTCCGATAAGGATTTCTCCCTATTGGCGTGCAATTAGGTGACCAAACCTCTCCTCGACAGAACTTTTTAGACATCATCAATATTACAAATAATAATATGAATAACTTTGTCGTCTCACTTATTGATTTAATAATAATAAATATTATGCAGATGCTACTGTGACAATAATTGAATCAATAATATGAGAGATATTATCGCAAGAATTATCATGAAAGCAATAATTGAGTATAACCGGTGACTTCTCACGTAAGCATCGATAATCAATACCGCTAGTACTACTACGCAACCACGCAGTATTACTATACTTTTACCAATAGGGTAGTTCAACAGTTTAACGGTAAAACTTTCGCCGTTATTTTCATAAAAAGATATTTCTGTTGTTTTCTAACTACGACAAAACTTCCGTTGTGGGGTCCACCAATGATTGTGCCGTCGTACGAATATTCCATGTTAAAACTAATATTCCCCGACCAATCGAATATTCTCCGACACAACGAATATTTTATATCAACTTGCTTACTTTGCAAAATTTTCAAATGTCACCCTTAACTTTAATCTTTATCAATTTAACCATTTACTAAATAAAATAATAATTATAAGAAAATTGAATACTTTCATTTCATAAAATTTGGGGTCTTACATATTGTGTAAATTAAGTTTGTATTTAAATTATGTACCACGTATTTGGCGACTCAGAATGTGTTATGTATACCTATTTTGGGGGTGTCACATAGTCTCTCCATTTTTCCTTTTTCCGTTGATCTTATTTTCACCGGAAATCCATTTTGGTTACCATAATTAGTGTAATATTCCATGTACAAATCAACGGAACCAAACTCCATTCCTATTTCCAGATCTCTAATGACTTCATCAACTTCTTCACTTTCTACTAAATCCTCTGCCATAACACATTCCTCAATATCATTCATTCTCATACTTGAATTAAACTCATCACTACATGCCATTTCTGCAAATTTATAAAAATATATTAACTACATGCCATGGATATATTAAAAAAGTGTATGACATTAAATTAGTTTACCAGAAAACATAAAAGCAAGCCTGCATATTCAATATTATATGGAAGTAATTTCAACTCTTGAAAGAAATTTGTAGTTCACTAAATGTACAAATTCTTTGCTCTGTAAATCCCATTGATGATCATATGTCCAATTATATACACACTTTAAAAAACATAAAATCAAGCAAATACTTGTAAAATCTAGTGTAACATGGAATACTTTTTTAAAAACATAAAATCAAGCAAATACTTGTAAACTCAAGCAAATACTTATATTTTCATATTTACCATATAGGAAATTAAATGCATGGTATAATATGTTAACTTCTTAATTTTAACTGCGAGACAAAACAGTCATGAGTATAGAGCTTCTCACCAACTTTAATTATGTTAAGGGAAGGATTAAGCTTAAACTGTGTGTAATACATATAAAGAGGAGATAAGTTGGGGTACCCTTGAAAATTTACTTGAGGTGATGTACGTGTAAGTTGCTCAAGTTTATCCTTTTTTATCAATAAAAGAATTATTGATGTATGTGTAAGTTGCTCTTTTTTTTTATGACATTATTTTTGGACTTCAATATTTTATTTTTAGAATATGAGAATATAATTTATTTATTTTTTAGCTTCTTATTAATAACTTTAAAATGTAAATAATGCAAAAATAGTCGTATAGTTTTTGCTTATATAAAAAGTAAAGCTAACACAATTACACAAATGTACACCATAATTCAAACATAAATGCTCGGATAGTAGACTACTAAACTACATAGCAGCACCTTCAATTTACTAGTAAAAGCACCAAAATAATTGGATCAGATTATGCTGACTATTACAAACAACTACTATTTTTCCTTAGACAGAATCATACTTGAACAATTATTAGAACAAATATTAGAGCATACTGATGTGGTTACTAAAACTGTAAAACAGAGGCTACTTTCAAGGAAAAACCATCCAAAGTTCCACTAAAAACTGAAGGGAACCAATATAACTCATAGGCTCACAAGTCATATATCACAGACAGACTAAAATAAGGGCTAATAAAACAAAAACGTAAGCTTGACAAAAAAGTGGCTACAAATTAAGGGCTAATAAAGAAGAACGATCCATAATAAGGGCTTTCTTTACCAATGAAGTCACTAGACACAAATTACTTGCACAACTAGTCACTAATCATTGCAAAATCCTTGGTTTAGTCATAGAGTTTTCACCCAAAACAAGAATTTCAACCAAAACAGGAGTTTGAACAAATTTTAGAGTTTTGGGAATTTAGGCATATAAGAGAGTAATAATAGGACGAGGAGGATACAAAATGGGAGGAAGATACCTTGAAAGCCAGTGATTTTGATTCTTACTTTGTTGTATGAAGAAGCTTGTTCCAGGCAGAACGAAGCAAGGAGTTTGACTTGATGAGAGAAGCGTGCTTTGAGAGAGAGTGTTTGTTAGAGAGAGAGAGAGAGAGAGAGAGAGAGAGAGTGTTAGGCAAAGTGAGTTTGTGAGTCTTTGTCCGGGTTTGAGTAAAAAAAAATTTGTTTCTCTTCCTCACCCGGTCACAAAAAATGTCCCTAAACTAATGTCGCCCTAGAATTATTGTTTAAGAAAACATTGTAACTTTAAAATCAAAAATTGCCCCTTACAAATCTATAACGTTTTTGCATATCTAACTACAACATTTTGACAAAAAATGTCATGTAAAATGTTGACAATGTCTAAAAAATTCTGTCGAGGAAAGTGGTTAGGTTATATAGTTACGCACTAGTAAGGAGAAATCCTTATCAGAAAACCCCCTGAGAATGATCTGGTTGTCAGTATTATAAGTCTATAATATTAATAATTATATATTGAAAGATTGAAGAGTTGTAAATAATCGATGAATAAAAATTGTTGATAAATATGATAAGTAAATATTCTTTCGGTTTTGACATAAATGGAGGAATTTAGTATGAGACATTTGTTGAAAGTTTAGCGCAGGTATACAAATCAAACATTTGAGACCTCCGTGTTTTTTTAATAGATAACATTTTTGTAAGACCCCAACTTTCATAAATAAAGATTAATTTTTTTCGAATTATCATTTTTTAATATTATGGTGTGGATTTGATTTAATGTTATAATTGTGGGTAATATTTTCAAATTTTGTAAAGTAAGCAAGTTGTTATAAAATATTCAATTGGTCGGAGAATATTCATTTTAACAGGAATATATTATTTACGACAATGACAAATCATTAGTGGACTCCACAAATGTAATTATTGTTTGGAGTTAGAAAACCACAAAATATCTTTTTATAAAAATAGCGGTGAAAGTTTTACCGTTAATCGTTGAAATACCCGTTGATAAAAGTACAAGAATACGCTGGCATGGTCAGATAGTAAAGACATGGTATTGATTATTGGTGCTTACGTGAGAAGTCACTTAATTATACTCAATTATTGCTACAGTAATTGCTGCATAGTATCTCACATTATTGATTCTATTATTGTCACAGTATCATCTGCACAATATTTTATATTATTAAAAATATTGAGGGGATTTTTATGAAGTATTTGTTGTAAGTTTGGAGTATTGTTTGGACCCCCACTTGCTTATTTTTTTAAAATAATCGGTAGGAAGTTATAATATATATATATATATATATATATATATATATATATATATATATATATATATAACATACGTGAGTTTGAAAAATTATGTGGGTGTGTGATTTTGTGGTGATGCCTTTCTTAGTAAGGCAAAGTTTATATATATATATATATATATATATATATATATATATATATATATTATAAGTTTTGTTTTTTATAAAAAATAGAATATATTATATTTTATTATGCACAGTGGCTGCATAGTATTTACATAGTAAATTAGAAAATTATTTTTTCGCCGGTTGAACGCCCGTGAAGGAAATACTGTGCGTCCGTGATTTTCAAATTCAAATAGTATCCTTCCATTCTCTTATAAATAGGATGCTTAGTTTAGAATTGAAAATCTCACCAGAATCGGAGACTTCTTCTTCTATAATATTGAGCGCATTTCTTTCGAGTTTTAGGAAGCTTTGAGTGTAGAAAATTGTTCAAGTTTTCTTCGAGAATATCCCCGCCCTAACAGTTGGAATACTCATCTTTTTAAGGTAAGGGATATTATTTTTGTTCAATATTCGTATGAAATAATATTTTCTTTCATATTCTATAGTATGTAAGTAATATTATTTCGTTTCAGATTCAGAATTCTACACTCCTTTTGTTAAGTTTTGGCTTCTATACTTCATGAAATTAGTGGAATATCCTTGATATTTGTGCTTCATCCAGTGTCTTTTTATGAAAATATTATTTTAAGCATTCTTGATAAGTTTTAACCTTTTTATGCCGGAGTACTATTCACGGGATACTATTCCCGAATTACTATTCATGGGGTACTATTCACTCGAGTACTATTCACCTAAAGTATTATTCATGACAAAAATTGATTTCTTTTCGGTCCAAATCATTTTTGATACAATATTATTCTTGAATTTTACTCCATAAAGCAGTATCATGTTAACAATTTGGACATTATTGAATTCTGGATAAATTAAATTATAAATCTTTAAAAATTTATCATTTACTTTCATTTAATTGAATTCTTATATCATTGTCATCATCCTCATGCTTATATTATGATGAAAGTCATATATGGCCTGTAGTGCATAGATGGACAGTTGATTGGTATGATATAACTAGGGATTATTTGGTATAATCACGACTATAATGTTACAAATGATGTGGTAAAAGTCCTCATTGCCCCGTAGTGCATTGATGGACAGTTGTTGGCATGATCATGACCATTGATGTTTACACGAATATCCTTGGCTCGTAGTGCATGGATAATCTGTGGACGTGATACTAATGAATATCCTTGGCCTATAGTGCAGGGATGATTCGATGATGTGGTTTATTTATTAAGCCAAGTCTCAGCGATAAAATTGATGATAAACTCTTAAATCATAGAAGATAGTAGATTCCATGCTCTACTTGACTCTTCTAATGGATTGCTTGTTCTGGTGCAGTTAAACTTGATGTTTATTGTATTTTATCAGTTTAATACTGTTGAAGGCTAACGATAATTTATTCTGCATTATCTTAACCATAATATTTCTTACTGGGCTAATTGAGCTCATCCTTTTGCTTTCATTGTTCTCTTCAGAAAATGAGAACGTAGCCGGGGCTAGTCGGAGAACGGAGTGATGGTCCGAGATGGTTGTTTTAGTAGTCCTCACTATTTAGTGTGATAATAAATATAATGAGGATTGAATTTGAGTTTAGATATTGTCTAGAAGATAATATTCCTGTTAAAACTCTCAGCTATGTTTTGTCATATTTTACACGACAATTGTATTAATTAAGTTTGTATTTGAATTCTGTACCATATATTTGGCGGCTCAAGATGGGTGATGTATACCTATTTTGGGGGCGTCATAGTTTTCTTTAAGAAAATGTTATAACTTTAAAATCAAAAATTGCCCCTTACAAATTTATAACATTTTTGCATATCTAACTGCAACATTTTGTCAGAAAATGTCATGCAAATAAAATACCACAACATTTTTCATAAAAATGTTGTTATTTAAGTGTCATCTTTTTACTGTTTTGTAATAATGGTAACTCATATTATTGAAATGATATTATTAGATAGCATTATTGACAATGTCAAGAAAGTTCTATCGAGAAAAGGGGTTAGGTTATATAATTGCGCGCTAATAAGAAGAAATTCTTATCGGAAAGCCCCAATGAGAACGATTTGGTTGTCAGTATTGTGAGTCTATAATAGTAATAATTATTGAAAGATTGAAGAGTTGTAAATAATTGATGAATAAAAATTGTTGATAAATATGATAAGTAAATATTTGTTCAATTTTGATATAAATGGAAGAATTTAACATGAGACATTTGTTGAAAGTTTGACATATTATCTTTTCTGTTAAAATATTCATTCAAATATATTATTATGATATTATATTATAATAGTATAATTGTCGACGTCGGGATTTTTGAGTGTCCCTTTTTGTTACTTGTTCTTTGGTGTTTTCATGTTAATGTGAGATTTGTTTGAAAAAACAAGTGAAAAAGGTCCGACATGTATAATGTCGACGATTTGACTTTAAGAGTAGCCAGTTGGTGTATTTAATTGGTTGCACCAATGCAACCAAAAAGGTTTGCATATTGACCCAGTGATTTGACACTGCTAAACTGGTCTGTGAAACCGAGATTCATTTAGGTCCGGGGGCTTGATTATGCAGAGGGAAGGTGTTAGGCACCCCCCAACATTTGTGTTGCCACGGTGACCGCCACTTTTCAAAGAAACTGTTATATGAATGCGTGTATGTGTGTGTGGATCAATGTGCAATTATTTGAAAGTAGTGCGAGGCCTTGTTCGCACCTATGTACATAGGGTTTGAATTTATGAAAAAATCAATTTTAAACAGGATATAGCAATGAGGTTTTGTAAAAAGAGGTTTTTCAAACCCTGTGCTCAATAGTAATTGAGGCCTTTGATACTTCCATTTTATTATTAAATGTTCTATTGTTTTCTTTTATTTTAGATGCAAGGCATCTTGAGAAAATAATATCTGAAGATCTTAGAACTTCTCATGGGCATGATGACCATCCAAGTAAATTCGAGACAATCGTAAAATAATGTACAAGTCGCTTTCACAAATTGAAAAATGTCCATCATGGGAATCAAATCTAGATTCAATGGATCAATCTATGATCACATGATTCTTAGGCTCATATGATACCGTAGTTTGTATGGAAAGCGATAGCGCTTATATATATATATAAAAAAGCAAGAAATATATATATACTGACATGATCAACCACCACGAAGCAACTCCAATGGGGATCGAAATGTAAATATATAAAAGCGGTAAATATATATATATATATATATGATGATGATCAACCACCACGAAGTAAACTCTGTGTGGGACGAAATATAAATAAAGTCAGAAAAGCGATCAACCGCCCACTTAAGTAAACTCCAGTGCAAAACGAAAATATAAATAAAAGTCATTAAAAGGCCATGGAGGAAACTCTGTGCCTAATGAAATGTAAATATATATATATATATATATATATATATATAGCGAAACGACCGGATGTGAATCCAGGCTCATTGGATATGTCCGACAACAATTATATATATAAGTATATATATAAGCGAGTAAATGCATCGGATGTAAAATCCAGGCTCATCAGATATGTCTGACAACAATTATATATATATAAGTATATATATATATATATATATACAAAAGTAGATAAACGCTCCAGACCGAAGTCTAGGCTCAATCGAGGAATAACTCGATAATGTTAATCCATATATGAAATATATACATATATAAGTATATATATACAGACAGAAATGAAAACTATGAACCGAAGTCCGGGCAAATACACACAACACGACTCTCAATGTGTATAACAATGTGTGCTAATATGAGAAGAAAACTTTATAAAATGTGAGAAGGCTTACAGTGGGCTGCCAAAGTAGACTTCTATGACTTTATATGGATAAACACTCAGCTCCCGCCGGATAAAAAGATAGCTATATGTGAGCTAACAGATGTTTATAGAAGAGTAAATACTCAATAGGGGTGTATACAGAGTAAAATGGATAGGGCTTCCTCGTCTTTTTCTCTCATTCTCCTTCAAAATGGCTGACCCAAGGTCTATATTTATAGATCGATGGTCGCAGTGTATTGCATGCCAACCGCAGCTACACCAGGTACCGGGTCGTGGTGGGGCCAGGATTCGCGTGTCCCATTGTCTCGAAGTACATGTACTCATGCACTGTAATGTCCGTTCGAACTTGCAGAACTTCAATTCGAGCATTCGAATGAGGTATATGTGACCTTCTTCGGACCGCTTATGTCGAGAGTTACGCAATGACATGGATTAAAGGTTGTACGAATTCAGGAAGAGGGGTCCATTCCCATGGTCTTCAAGCTTTAAATTCTATCCAAAGTACTGTCATGCGCAATAGTCGCTCGGGATTGTTAGTCCTCGGTTCTTGTGGGACATTGTTGGATGTATGTATGTATGAAGTGTTAAGACGACGCGCAAGTGTTGAAGGGGCAAGATGACATTTGACTCTTCGCTGGGGTTATCGCCAGTTTGAGTTGAAAGTAGACGTTGCTCAGGGTTATATCTGAGATTGGACTACTTGTTGGTATGTTGCGACATCATCTTGTGAGAGAAAATGTTGAGGTGGTACTGTTAGGTTTGTAATATTCATGTGCGCAATCAAATTGCATAAATAAGCGGAAACGTGTAAAAATCAGAGTTTAAAATTTTTTACAAACCATATACCCGGATCACCCTTTATGCACAATTATTAATTAAACGAAAAAGATGAATAAGAAACATACCCTTGAAGATCCGAAGCTTCTCAGTACAAGTTCACCTCCCTTTTCGCTCAACTTGAATCCACCGGATTTGGTTCCTTCCTTTTTGATCAACGTTAGCCACCCAAGTGTTTGGCCTCTAGAGGTGATCCACCAAGGAAGAAGAAAGATTTAAGAAGATGAGTGGTTGGCTAAACCCTAGTTTTTCTATCTCTATAGAAAGGGAGCGTACTCTCCAACCATTGGAATTATCACGTCATCTTGATATCTGATATAAGACTCTTCTTATAAAGATATCAAGTAACCCTATTAAAAATAAGGTATTATTTAATTAAACCCTTTTAATTAAAGGGGCTCCCTAATCTTATTAGGGATAATTAATTAAACTCCTTTAACTAATTTTCCTTCCTAATCCAATTAGGAATAAATGAGAATATTTATATTAAATTAATTCCTAAACTCTTTTAGAAATTAAAATAATAATAATAATTATAATAATATTAATAAGACTCCTCTTATTAATTTATATTTAATATTTCTAAAATATTAAATAATAAATATTAAGCTATTTAATTTATTCTATCACCATAGATTAAATTAAATATACATAACATATTATTACGATTATGCCATTAACTTCTTAAATAATTATTCTTCCTTTTATGGTGTGACCCTTTAGGTTCTCCATATTAAACCTATTGTGAATAAATGATTTAGAACAATTCTAATCTTATTTAAATAAATAAATTAAACAATTAATTTATTTAAATAAATAATATTTATTCTACAATAGGGATAAGCCTCCCTAATGATCAACGACTTTCCAGATAATATAGATTTCAACATTAATCATAAAAGAACCTTTGAGTAAATAGTTACCGCATAATTCAATCCTTCCACCATACAATGTCCCAATTAAATATAAAACATGGAATTATCACAAGTCTTATTTTATTTAATTATATGTATTTCGATCCTTAAATTCACAACTCCAAATAATACAAATTAGAAACTCCTTTCTAATTTCATTCTCGCATTGCCAAGGTGTGACGCCCCAAAATAGGTATACATCACCCATTCGAGTTGTCAATACATGGTGGCATGTAAACAACTACAACTTTATTATTACAACAAAGAAATCGTGAGTTTAAATACAAATATTATCTTCTGATAATATCTATACTCAAATAAATCCTCATCACATTTATCGATACATTATTTTACAAAAATGGTGAGGACTACTTGTGACGCCCCCAAAATTAGGTATACATCACCCATCTTGGGTTAACACTTCTTACATGGTACGTAATTTAAAACAACTTATTAACATAACTGCTGTGGTACAATACTGACATAAACCGTGAGTTTAAATACAAATATTGTCTACTAGATATTATACAAACTCAAACAAAAGTCCTCATTACGCTTATTATCACACTATTTTACGTAATAGTGAGGACTACTAATGCTATCTTCAGACCATCACTGCGTTTCCCCGACTCGTCCCGCCTATATTATCATTTCAAGAAGAAACAAAGAAAGAAAGGGTGAGCTCAACTAGCCCAAAGAAGAAATATTATGACTAAGATAACGCAGAATAAATTATCAATAGTCTTCAATAATGTTAAACCGATAAAATACAATAGATAACCAGCTTTAATCTGCAATGAATATCTGATCCATTAAAAGAGTCAAGTAGAAAATAAAGTCTACTATCTTTTAGGTTTTAAAGGGTTTTCATCATCTGTTATAGCCGAGACTCAAATTTTAATAAATATTCCACATCATCGAATCACCCCGCACTTTACTGCCAAGGATATTCTTTAGATCACGACCACAATTATTCACGCACTACGGGCAAGAATATTTGTGTATTCATTAATGGTCATGATCATGCCAACAATCGTCCATCAATGCACTACTACCAATCGAGGATTTTTATCACATCATTTGTAACATTACTATCATGATTACAATCGAATAGTCTCTCAATCATAATCATACCAAGTCCATCTATGCACTACAGGTGCCACGTATGACTTTCAAAAAATATAAACATGAGGATGATGACAATGATATAAGAATTCAATAAAACAAGTTCAAGAATTATTTTATCCAGAATTATTAACGTCCAAATTGTCAACATGATACTTGTTTTGTAGAGTAAAATTCAAGAATGATCGAAGAATATTTCCATGAAAAGATATCGGATGAAACGCAAATATCAAGGATATTCTACTAATTTCATGGAGTATAGAAGTCAAAGTTTTAACCAACCGGGTATAATAAAGAATGGAATAACAAAAGAAATCACCATGCATGCGATGTAGATCGCACAGCATGTGTTTATTCCAATGTAATAATAAATAACGGAACTGTGTCGTGAAATTCACACCGCAAGCGGGATGTTCCAATGTAATAATAAAGATGGAACCCGCATCCTGTAAAACACACGATAGGATATTCCAATGAATAATAAAGATGGAACCAGTGTCCGTGTAAAACACACGCATGTGATGTTCCAACGAGAATAATAAAGATTTTAACCAGTCCTGTAAAACACATGCATGTGATGTTCCAAAGTAATAATAATAAAGATTTTAACCGTGTCCTGTAAAACACACGCATGTGATGTTCCAAATGAATAATAGAAGAATGTCACCAAGTATAGGGTAAACCACTTATACAAAGTTATTCCAATGTAATAATAAGCAATGGAATAACAACAGCTTCTCTTCATGAATAAGAAAGAATAACACCCCTTACATTTGGTAGGAGATTGAATATCGCAGCAGTGTAGTAACAAAATACTCTTCTTCTTTCTCTTATTCTCTCTATACTTTCTCTCTATAGCTTGAATGAATTCGTGAAAATAATGAAGCCCTAGGCCTCTATTTATAGAAGATTTCTAGCTTAGCACCGGCTTGTGTGAAAAGGCAAGTGGCTTGATTTAATCGGTTTGACGCTGTAATGTGAAACGACAAGTGGTTCGACGCTTTGTAATGTGAAACGACAAGTGGTTCGACGTCTGTAAAGGTAATTACTATTAACGAAGGTAAATACTATTGACGAAGGTAAATACTATTCACAAGGGTAATTACTATTGACGAAGGTAATTACTATTGACGAAGGTAAATACTATTCACAAGGGTAATTACTATTGACGAAGGTAATTACTATTGACGAAGGTAAATACTATTGACGAAGAGACTCTTAGATGATGACATATGAGCTGTTAGGTTTGTAATATTTATAACGCAATCAAATTGCATAAAAAGTGCGGAAGCGTGGTAAAATCAGAGTTTAAAAAATTTACAAACCATATACCCGGATCATCCTTTATGCATAATTATTAATTAAACGAAAAGATAAAGAATAAATCATACCCTTGAAGATTGAGCTTCCTCAGGTACAAGTTCACCTCCAAATCCTTTCGCGTTCAATCTTGAATCCACCGGGTTTGGTTCCTTCCTTTGATCAACGTTAGCCACCCAAATGTTTGGCCTCTAGAGGTGATCCACCAAGGAAGAATAAAATTCAAGAAGATGGGTATTTGGCTCAAACCCTAGTTTTCTATCTCTATAGAAAGGGTGTACTCTCCCAACAATTGGAATTATTACGTATGTTGAAAAATCAACAACCCATCCCACCCATAATAAGACTCCTCTTATTTATATATGTGGGCAACCCATCTTAACAATTAAGGAATTGGGTTTTATTTAATTAATTAAATTCTTTTAATTAATTAAGCTCCCTAATCTTATTAGGGATAATTAATTAAACTCCTTTAACTAATTTTCCTTCCTAATCCAATTAGGAATAAATGAGAGTACTTATATTAAATTAATTCCTAAACTCTTTTAGAAATTAAAATAATAATAATTGTAATAATATTAATAAGACTCCTCTTATTAATTTATATTTAATATTTCTAAAATATTAAATAATAATATTAAGCTATTTAATTTATTCTATCACCATAGATTAAATTAAATATACTTAACATATTATTACGATTATGCCATTAACTTCTTAAATAATTATTCTTCCTTTTATGGTGTGACCCTTTAGGTTCTCCATATTAAACCTATTGTGAATAAATCAATTAGAATAATTTAATCTTATTTAAATAAATAAATTAAACAATTAATTTATTTAAATAAATAATATTTATTCTACAATAGGGATAAGCCTCCCTAGCGATCAACGACTTTCCGGATAATATAGATTTCAACATTAATCATTAAAGAACCTTTGAGTAAATAGTTACTGCATACAATTCAATCCTTCCACCATACAATGTCCCAATTAAATATAAGATATGGAATTACCGTCAAGTCTTATTTTATTTAATTATATGTATTTCGATTCTTAAATGCATGACTCAAATAATGCAAATTAGAAACTCCTTTCTAATTTCATTCTCGCTTGCCAAGGACTCATGGGTTGTCATTTATCGAATCACATAGACATTTCTCTTCTTTTATTAGAAGTGGTAGATTCTTTATCGATCATACATTATCTCCACGTACAACTTATTATACCCAAGCATACCTTTGATATACCCTAAGGGTCTTAAGGAATAAGTCAAAGTATAACTCATCATACACAAGATACTATGATGATCTCAAGTCCAAGGATCACTTGTCTTACTATCACTACAGAATTCCTATCGACAGCAAATAAAACTCCATTAGGTATTCCTTAGCGAGCCACGCTCAATGAACTTATTCTCTAATAAGCACCTACATACTTGCTTTAGTGTTCCACACAAATGATCATGAGATCAATCATCCTCATCCAATGAAAGCAAGTTAACGTATGTACCAATCTATCCTGGATTCACTAATCCCCAATTTAGTAATCCAATGATTGGGAACTATTTTAGTTTTAAGCTTTCTAAGAATTTAGATCTCATTAGAATGATCATCATCATTATTCTAAAAGCATTGCTTAAAACTTTGGGTTTATCACATATTATAAAACAAAGATCATGTAGATAATTAAAAGCCTTTAATAAATTAATACTTTTTATTAATAAATGAATAAGATTGTTACAAAGTATATGCTTTATCATCAAACATGATTGGCTTGTGTGCATACTACTTTCAATCCCCCCCATAAAATAATCAAACTTACCACAAATCATTTTTTTTCATCAACACATAATTAATCTTTCAACAATTATTAATCATTTATAACTTGTCGCCTCAATTATTGATTTAATACTATAACATATTATACGATGATAATTTGTGACAATAATTGAATCAATAATATAAGAGATATGATGCAATAATTATCGTAGTAATAATTGAGCATAAATGAGTGACTTCTCACGTAAGCATCAATAATCAATACCGCAGGTGCTACTACGCAACTACGCCAGACATCGTATTTTTTACCACCGGGTAGTTCAACAGCTTTTAACTCAGTAACACCTCCGCCGTTATTTTTATAAAATATTTTTGTCGTTTTCTCAATCCGACAATAATTTCATTAGGGGTCCACCAATGATTGAGCCATTGTATTTAATATTCCCTAACAAAAAGAATATTCCCCGAACCAAACGAATATTTTATAACAACTTGCATACTTTGCAAAATTTATAAATATTACCCACAACTATAACATTATATCAAATTTATTCCATAATATTCAAAAATAATATTTATAGAAAAATTCATCTTTATTTATAAAAGCTGGGGTCTTACAACTACTAAACAACTCTCTCTAGAACCTTCATTCCATACCCCGACTCGTACTCGCTATATTCTCGCCTCCTGAGAAAAATGGAACAAAAAGAAAAAGTGAGAGCTCAACTAGCCCAAGAAAGAATATTATGACTAAGATAATATACAAGAAATTATCGTTAGTCTTCAACAGGGAAAAATCTAATAGAATACAATAGACAATAAATTTTAAATCAATATTCGCAGTGAAATAATAATTCATTAGAAGAGTTAAGTAGAGAATGCAAACTACTATCTTCTATGTATGAATTTAAAAGTTCGCTCGCTCATCTTTTATCCCCGTAACATCAATCAACATACATCCGAATCAAATATTCATCTTTGCACTACAAGCCAAAGATATTCATCACTAATTCATGTTCATCTAAACACTGCTCATCTTTGCACTACTACCAAAGATATTCTTCAGAAATCATTCATCTTTGCACTACAGGCCAAAGATATTCAATAATATCATCATTTAAGACCGAGGATGATGAAAATATTTTTAAAGAAACGAATCCAAAGGAAACAAAATGACAAGGATTAAGGATTAAGGATTCGTACTTTGTTTTATCCATGTTCAAAAATACCTCAAAAATAATCATAGTGGTGTAAAATTCAAGAATGACCAAAACATGGATACGATCAAAGCTAGTATCCGTAATAGATATTTTGACAAAAAGAAGAAATTTTATTTTTCTATGAATAGTGTCAGATATCGTGAATAGTCTCAGATACGTGAATAAGAACTCCGACACCAAAAGATAGAAATTCCACAAAAAATATCTTCACGCTTCATGAATAGTACTTTCGTGAATAAGAACTCGTGAATAAGAACTCATGAATAAGAATCTCGTGAGTAGTAACTCATGAATAGTAACTCGTGAATAAGTAACTCATGAATAGTAACCCCATATGAAAAAGTTCCAAATTTGATAAAAAGTTTCAACCAATATTTCAAAGATAATGATATCAAGAAATAATATCATTTGAAAAGAAAATAACATCCCTTACCTCGAAAGATTAGTACTTCTAAATTTAATAATCTGGATATAGTCAAGGGAACTTACTGCACTTCCTAACAATACTCAAAGTATACTCAAAATACTCACAAGAATACGCCGATAATATAGAGAGAGAGAAAACTTCAGCTTTACGGTGTGATTTTCAATTCTAATCTAAGACCCTATTTATAGAAATCGCTTAGAACACCAAAGCGTAAAATTTAATAAATTAATAATATAATTATATAAATTTCCTACACATGCCTAGAATCTGATTTCAGCCATCAAACACATGCCACATTCTAGAAAAAGTAAGAAAAAAAACGTTTTTCTAATTTTAAATATTTTAAACTTCCAAAAATCAATTATTTGGGAGCTTCAGAACTTCAATAATTCATAATAAATAGCCCTTTCATCAGAAAATTCGAATCTTGCGAGTTTTTATAGGAAATTCAATTCTCTACAACTTTACAGAAGAAAGTTTTTCCAAATTCCAAATAGAAATTGACCGAAATCCACAAACGGGCGATTTTACGGGCTATAATCAAATTTCAGTCAATAAATGGGGTCCACCGACATGTTTAACATGTTTTAAACATTTATTGCAACAAAAATACTCTCCCTTCTCGTATACTCATATATCCCACATTCGTTGTAAAAATATCACCATTATTATATTATTAAAATATAATAATACATTTAAATGAATTATCTTATCAGAAAAAGATAAAATTTTCAATTTTCAACAATTGTCACATTAAAATTTTTCTCTATCTATATCCACATAAAATCAATATTTTCCTCATCATATGAATCAATAATTAATTATTCACAAATAATATTACGTAATCACAATATCGACAACCGTGCGCTTCTCAGAAAGAGGGGCTTTCCAATAAGAATTTCTCCTCATCACTGCAATTAGGTGACCAAACCTCTCCTTAGATAGAACTTTCTAGACATTGCCAATAATGTTATCTAATAATATTATTCAGATAATATGAATTATTGCTTCGATAATGAAAAATATCGTGTAATGACAATTATCAAACAACAACAATATAAAATATCAACGTAGCAATTATTGAATCAATAAAATAAAATATCGAATAAGAATTATCGTAACCATTATCGAGTAGTGCCTTCACGTAAGAATCAATAATTGGTGCAATACCGTGCTGCTACCGTGTTTTAACCAATTTTAGTATTTTAACAAGATTAATCTGTAATAACTACGCCTGCTATTTTTAACCAACTTATATTTGTCGCTTTCTTCATCCAATCGCTTTCAGTTATGGGGCCCACACATGGTCAAGCCTTCTGGTCGCATTTAATATTCCCCGATAAGACGAATATTCCACGACCAAACGAATATTCCCAACAACAATGAATATTTTATAACCACTTGCTTATTTTGAAATATTTATGATTTTACCCCTAACTATCCACATTAATCACATCAACCCTTACTATTTCAAAATAATAAATAGAAAAAATTAAATTTCATTAATAATAAGTTGGGGTCTTACAACCTCCCTCCTTATGAAATTTCATCCTCGAAATTGATGTACGTGCACTGGTGTTTCAAAAGGTGAGGATACCTCGCTTTCATTTCCGCTTCCAATTCCTGTGTCATTTCCTCTATAAAGATGATTCCTCCACAAAACTTTAACTTGTGGTATGACCTTTCATAGCGTAGGGACATGCTCCTTCCTATCCAAAATCTTGACAGTACCTCCTCATACGCTAAGTCTTCTACTATCTCGTCCTGGTTTCTAACTCTATAACGTGATTCGGTCTTTCACATATTTACGAAAAGTACGATATGTGAAACACATTATGAACACGAGACATACTTTGAGGTAACGCGAGTCTATAAAGCTACATTTCCTACTTCGGGCTTAAGAATTTGAAATGGACCAATAAATCGTGGATCGAGCTTTCCTCTCTTCCCAAATCTTGTAACTCCCTTCCACGGAGCAACTCGCAACAATACATGATCCCCTACACTAAATTCCACGTTCTTTCGATGAAGATCCTCATAACTCTTTTGTCGATCTTGTGCCGCTTTGTATACGCTTGTTGAATCATTTGGATCTTTTCCGTAGTCATACATATACCAACTCGGGTCCCAACAAAGGTTGCTTCACCCACCTCGTCCCCAACATACCGAGAGAGCGACACTTTCGGCCCATATAATGCTTCAAATGGAGCTACACCTATACTTGCCGATAATCTGTTGTTGTAGGAGAATTCCACCAATGGTAAATACTTATCCCAACCGCCTTGAAGTCTAGGACACAGTAGTCTTAATAAATCTTCAAGAGTTTGAATAGTCCTTTCTCGATTGTCCGTCTGCTTTGAGGATGGTATCGCCGAATCAATCGTAAAACTGCGCTCATAGCTTTTTGCAAGCTAACCCAAAATCTTGAAGTGAATCTTGGGTCACGATCCCAAACTATGGATATAGGCATACCATGTCATGGACGCGCCCCAAAATAGGTATACACAACACCCATTTTGAGTCGCCAAATACATGGTACAAGAAACAAACTACAACTTCAATAATACAAATGTCGTGTGAAATACGACAATATATACTGTGAGTTTAAATATAATATTGTCTTCTAGACAATATCCACACGCAAATAAATCCCCATCATAATTATTGATACATTATTTTACAAAAATGGTGAGGACTACTAAACAACTCTCTCTAGAACCTTCATTCCATACCTTCGACTAAGACTGCTACATTCTCGCCTCCTGAGAAGAAAATGGAACAACAAGGAAAAGGGTGAGCTCAACTAGCCCAGTAAAGAATATTATGACTAAGATAATATACAACAAATTATCGTTAGTCTCCAACAGGAAAAAATCTGATAGAATACAATAGATAACAAGTTTCGTGATCAATATTCAAGCAATGAAAAATAATAATTCATGTAAGAGTTACGTAGAGAATGAAATCTACTATAATCTATGAATTTAATAAATTCATCATCAATATTTTATCCTCAGAACATCAATCAATATTCATCTCAAATCAAATATTCATCTTTGCACTACAAAAGCCAAAGATATTCATCAATCCATCATGTTCATCTCAACACTGCTCATCTTTGCACTAAAGGCCAAAGATATTCATCACCATTCATGTTCATCTCAACACTGCTCATCTTTGCACTAAAGGCCAAAGATATTCATCACCGGTCATGTTCATTTAAACACCGCTCATCTTTGCACTACAGCCCAAAGATATTCTTCAGAAATCATTCATCTTTGCACTACAGCCAAAGATATTCAATAATATCATCATTTAAGACCGAGGATGATGAAAATATTTTTAAAAAACGAATCCAAAGAAACAAAATGACAAGGATTAAGGATTAAGGATTCGTACTTTTTTTTTATCCATGTCCAACAATACCTCAAAAAATAATCATAGTGGTGTAAAATTCAAGAATGATCAAAACATGGATACAATCAAAGCTAGTATCCAAAATAGATATTTTGGACTTAAAAGAAGAAATTTTATTTTTCGATGAATAGTGCCGATATACGAATAAAGGTCAGATACGTGAATAAGGCAGATATACGTGAATAGTAATTCGACACCAAAAGATAGAAATTCCACAAAAAAAACATTTTCACGCTTCATTAATAAGACTCGTGAATAAGAACTCGTGAATAGTAACTCATGAATAGTAACTCGTGAATAGTAACTCATGAATAGTAACCCCGATATGAAAAAGTTCCAAATTTGATAAAAACTTCAGATCAATATTTCAAAGATAATGATATCAAGAAATAATATCATTACGAAAAAAAATAATATCCCTTACCTCAAAGAATCAAGATTTCTAAGGAAAGGCTCAAGTGATGTCGAATGAAACTTGTATCGAATAAAGAACTCTCAAAGTATCTAAATACTCACAAAATACGCCAATAATATAGAGAGAGAAAGAGAGAAAACTTTGTTTCGTGTGATTTTCAATTCTAACTTAGCCCTCTATTTATAGAAAATGTTAGCCCGCCAAGCATACTTTGACTCAACACCGATGGCTTTTACTCGCTACTATTGCCACCCACCACATTTGAAATAAAATTCAGCACATTTCTTCACCAACCACAAGTGGGGCCCACTCAATTGTAGAATTTTCCACCAAAATCAATTATAAACCTAATTTCCTAATCCGACACCTCTTAAAATTCACAACAAATCATTCGTGCATTTTTAATCTGCTCAAAATTTGTGGACATATACTCAACTTATATATGTATAACATATCCAAAAATTACAACGATCCAACTACGGATTAAATATTATAACTCACACAATAAAGTCTCAATAACAATCGATTTGATCTTTTAATACCTCCAATCCGACAAAAATACAAATAAAACATCTCAAAGATTAATTCCTTCATTAATAACCACATAAATAAATCCATCATTTATATTCATATAAAATAAATATTTCCTTATCATATGAATCAATAATTAATTATTCACAAATAATATTACGTAATCACATTTATGATAACCAGTCGCTCCTCAGAAAGAGGGGGCTTTCCAATAAGGATCTCTCTCATCGGGCGCCAATTAAATTAGGTGACCAAACCTCTCCTTAGATGTAACTTTCTAGACATTGCCAATAATGTTATCTAATAATATTATTCAAATAATATGAATTATTGATCCGATAATGGGAAATATCAGTGTTTGACAATTATCAAACAATAATAATATAAAATATCAACGAATGAATTAATTATCAATCAATAAAATAAAATATCGAATAAGAATTACCGTGAAAATTATCGAGTAGTGCCTTCTTCACGTAAGGATCAATAATTCAACAATACTGCATGTAATACCGCAGCTATCGCAACCACCACGCCAGACATCGTATTTTAACCAATTTGGTATTCCAACAAATTTTAATCTGAATAACTACGCCGTTATTTTTAACCAACTTATATTTGTCGCTTTCCTCATCCAATCGCTTTCACATGGGCCCACACACACGGTCTAATATTCCCATGCATTTAATATTCCCTCGACAAAGACGAATATTCCACCACCAAACGAATATTCCCCGACAAAAATGAATATTTTATAACCACTTGCTTATTTTGAAATATTTATGATTTAACCCTTAACTATCCACATTAATCAAATCAACCCTTACTATTTCAAAATAATAAATAAAGGAAATTCCTTTTATTTAAAAAATTTCGGTCTTACAACCTCCCTCCTTATGAAATTTCGCCCTCGAAATCGACGTGACGCACTGTGTTTCAAAAGGTGAGGATACCTCGCTTTCATTTCCGCTTTCCAATTCCTGTGTCATTTCCTCTATAGCATGATTCCTCCACAAAACTTTAACTTGTGGTATGACCTTTCATGCAGTAGGGATATGCTCCTTCCTATCCAAGATCTTGACAGTACCTCCTCATACGCTAAGTCTTCTACTATCTCGTCCGGCTTCTAACTCAATAACGTGGTTCGGGTCTTTCACATATTTACTTAAGTACGATATGTGAAACATATTATGAACACGAGACATACTTGAGGTAACGCAAGTCTATAGCTACATTTCCTACTCGGTCAAGAATTTGAAATGGACCAATAAATCGTGGATTTGAGCTTTCCTCTCTTCCCAAATCTTGTAACTCCCTTCCATCAACTCGCAACAATACACGATCCCCTACATTAAATTCCACATCCTTTCGATGAAGATCCGCATAACTCTTTTGTCGATCTTGTGCCGCTTTGTATACGCTTGTCGAATCATTAGTCATATCGTATTAAACTAACTCGGTCCCAACAATGTTGCTTCACCCACCTCATCCCAACATATCGAGAACGACATTTTTGTCCATATAATGCTTCAATGGAACCATGCCTATATTTGTTTAATAACTATTGTTGTATGAGAATTCCACCAATGGCAAGTACTTATCCCAACTTCCTTTGAAATCTAGGACACGTAGTTTTAATATATCTTCAAGAGTTTGAGTAGTCCTTTCTCGATTGCCCATCCGCTTTGAGGATGGTAAGCCAAACTAAATCGCAAACTGCGCTCCATAGCTTTTTTTTTTTTTTTTCAAGTTAACCCAAAATCTTGAAGTTAATCTTGGGTCACGATCCAAAACTATGGATACAGTATGCCATGCAACCTCACAATCTCATTTACGCATATACTAGCAAGACGCTCAAGTGAATAAGTCTCCAGACGGCAAGAAATGAGCAGACTTGGTTAATCTATCAACAATAACCCAAATAGCATTGATGCCTTGAGAAACCGTAGAAGACCCAGAATCGAAATCCATAGTAATGTGTTCCCACTTCCATTCCTAATCTCAAGTGGTTGCAACGGACCCTTAGGTACAAGATGCTCCGCCTTTACACGCCGGGCAAGTTAAACACATCGAGATAAACTTTGCAATCTCTCTCTTCATATTGTTCCACCAAAATGTATGTCAAGATCACGATACATTTTAGTACTTCCGTGATGGATTGCAAATGGCGTATTGTGTGCCTCCATCATAATCTTGTACTTCAAATCGTAGTCGTTAGGAACACAAAGTCTAGAGTGGACTCAAGTATTCCTTCTTCATCAATTCTCGCCCTAATAGCTCCTTCTTGTACTTTCCTCTTCATACGCATCACCCTGCCTGGCTTGAGCAAATTTTAACTTTAAAGTCGATTATACTCAGATATCATCATCGCGGGTACCTAGAGTTTTCATCTCCATCTCTATTATTTGTAAATTATACGAAATTAGTCTTTGACAATATCGCACTCAGATTTGTATACGATCTTCTACTCAACACGCCACCTACCACGCTCGCTTTTCCAGATGGCATGGTCGTAACACGTGTCGAAATGAGTCTCCTCTCGAGTTCTTCAAGCTCTTCCCACATTCCTCGCTCCATTCGAATTTTGTATCTCTACGAGTCACCGCGATAATGAAATAGCGATTCGAGAATATCCTTCAACGAATCTCCGATAATAACCAACTAAGCTTCAGAAACTACGATTTCGATTATCGATTTAGGTTGTTCTCAATCGCGACTCATATCCCAACCTTGGATAAAGACGTCACAATGACACCTATCGCTTTACTATCGCATCTAATACGACGCCCCTACAGAGAGTCTCTGCTTTAGGTGCATTCCACAAAGGAAGTCACAAGATAAAGGCTCAGTGTACCAAATTTATAGTTGAATTTTTAACTCCTCAAGTTCAATAGAGCCATTCGATATGAGATTTTAGAAATGAGTTTTGTACCGGGTTCAAATTCGATACAAAATTTAATATCGTGCTTTGGGAGTAAGCCAAGAAATTCTTCAGAAATACGCCAGAAAAAATCAATAACAACAAGAATATTATTCAAATCGACGTGTCTTTATTCAAATCCATAACACGGACTAAGAAAACTTGACATCCGTAATAAACGAATGACTTCATGGCTTGATATGAAAATGTTTGATTACAATGGTTTGATTGCTTGAATTCAATAACAAAGTTGCTTAGAATATGAAAACTAACAACCTTACAAAAGCAATCAATTTGGCACGATGAGTAGTTAACCTTAAAATCACATCAAAAGCAAATATCTCTATAAATAAGGTTAATGTGTAATGTGATAAAGCCAACCCGAATCAAACAAGATTTCTAAACAACAGATGTAATGAAAGTTTCTCCTAACGGATTCTCCATAAATAGGTCAAAGTTTAATTTCTCCGTAGTCAAGTTCAAACGCTGAGCGCAAGCAAGAGAGATAAAAGAATGGGTAGAACCCAGATTCAGTAAGGTATAAACTTCGCAAGAATTTATAATTAACTAACCCGCTAACTTCGTCGGGTTCCTCGTGATTTTGACCGGCCACGACAAACGCCTTCCAAGAACCGCTGACTTTGACTTTTCTCGGGACATCCTTTTTGAGTCACCATTCACGCCGGATCGGTTTCGATATCGCATAATCTCGAAAGCGATATGTCCTTCTTTTTTCCACAATTATAGCATACCTTGAAGGCTTTGAACAGCTTTGACCTTATATGTCCCTCCTCTCCACATCTCAGAAAGATCTAACCGGCGATCGCTTCTCTTCCCTAGAATTTGTTGATGGTGCCGATGTTGTCGCCGACGCCTTCCGCCATCGCAATCTTCTCTTTTAGATTGACATCTCTTTCCATAATATCAACGCTATCGCAAATTTTTTACCCATGCATCACTCATTCTCACTGCTCGCTTATTTCTTCTTTCAAATTTCGATTCCACTTTTATCATCTTATACTCGCCAAAGAGTGCTTCGCTCAAAGATCACGATCGTAACACAAGCTTGAATCGTTGCAGATCCTTTTGCTCCACGACCGCCTCGCAATTCTTTAGCCGCTTCTTCTAACTCATGAATACGATTTTGCAATTCTATATTTCGATCATAAAATACCTCTAATAAACTCTCTCGTGTACCTCTTCTTCCTCTTCTTCCTCACTCTCACCAAGCTTACCTCTCACGATTATCTCTGCAACTATCAATTCTTCACTCACCACACATGGATATCTCTAATTCCTTCTTCACCGACATCACATTATCCCGTTGGCGATTAGAGGTGTCTCCACGATCTCATTCACTCCATTGTTAACGCTTCTCAAAGAAATGCATTCTAAAAAAACTATCATAAAACAAGGGTTAATTAAATAAATTAACAAATCACATAATACCCTATAATATGACCAACCAACAAATAAGCTTAGGTAGGACACACTAGCGATAAGGATTTACTCGTCTCTCCTCCTAGTTTTATTCCCCGATCTCCGCCAGAGATCATATCCCTAAGCTCGATACCAACTTGTGACGCCCCCAAAATAGGTATACACAACACCCATTTTGAGTCGCCAAATACATGGTACAAGAAACAAACTACAACTTCAATAATACAAATGTCGTGTGAAATACGACAATATATACTGTGAGTTTAAATATAATATTGTCTTCTAGACAATATCCACACGCAAATAAATCCCCATCATAATTATTGATACATTATTTTACAAAAATGGTGAGGACTACTAAACAACTCTCTCTAAACCTTCATTCCATACCCCGACTAAGACTCGCTACATTCTCGCCTCCCGAGAAGAAAAAAATGGAACAACAAGGAAAAGGGTGAGCTCAACTAGCCCAAGAAAGAATATTACGACTAAGATAATATACAACAAATTATCGTTAGTCTCCA
The DNA here is from genome assembly GCA_020205615.1 of Panax quinquefolius. Taxonomy (NCBI): domain Eukaryota; kingdom Viridiplantae; phylum Streptophyta; class Magnoliopsida; order Apiales; family Araliaceae; genus Panax; species Panax quinquefolius. Next base: position 15,868,120 of record CM035158.1, read on the forward strand.
ACAGGAAAAATCGATAGAATACAATGTAGACAACAAGTTTCGCATCAATATTCGCAATGAAATAATAATTCATGTAAGAGTTACGTAGAGAATGAAATCTACTATAATCTATGAATTTAATAAATTCCATCATCAATATTTTATCCCTCAGAACATCAATCAATATTCATCTCAAATCAAATATTCATCTTTGCACTACACAGCCAAAGATATTCATCAATCTATTATGTTCATCTCAACACTGCTCATCTTTGCACTAAAGGCCAAAGATATTCATCATCGGTCATGTTCATCTCAACACTGCTCATCTTTGCACTAAAGGCCAAAGATATTCATCACGGTCATGTTCATTTAAACACCGCTCATCTTTGCACTACAGTGCCAAAGATATTCTTCAGAATCATTCATCTTTGCACTACAAGCCAAAGATATTCAATAATATCATCATTTAAGACCGAGGATGATGAAAATATTTTTAAAGAACGAATCCAAAGGAAACAAAATGACAAGGATTAAGGATTAAGGATTCAGATTTTGTTTTATCCATGTCCAACAATACCTCAAAAATAATCATAGTGGTGTAAAATTCAAGAATGATCAAAACACGGATACAATCAAAGCTAGTATCCAAAATAGATATTTTGACGAAAAGAAGAAATTTTATTTTTCGATGAATAGTGCCGATATCGTGAATAAAGTGTCAGATATCGTGAATAGTGCCAGATACGTGAATAGTAATTCGACACCAAAAGATAGAAATTCCACAAAAAAACATTTTCACGCTTCATTTAATAAGACTCGTGAATAAGAATCGTGAATAGTAACTCATGAATAGTAACTCGTGAATAGTAACTCATAAATAGTAACCCCGACATGAAAAAGTTCCAAATTTGATAAAAACTTCAGATCAATATTTCAAAGATAATGATATCAAGAAATAATATCATTACGAAAAAAATAATATCCCTTACCTCAAAGAATCAAGATTTCTAAGGAAAGGCTCAAGTGATGTCGAATGAAACTTGTAATCTAATAAAGAACTCTCAAAGTATCTAAATACTCACAAAATACGCCAATAATATAGAGAGAGAAAGAGAAAACTTTGTTTCGTGTGATTTTCAATTCTAACTTAGCCCTCTATTTATAGAAAATGTTAGCCACCGCCAAGCGGCATTTCGACTCACCACCGATGGCTTTACCTCGCTACTATTGCCACCCACCACATTTGAAATAAAATTCAGACATTTTTTCACCAACCACAAGTGGGGCCCACTCAATTCTAGAATTTTCCACCAAAATCAATTATAAACCCAATTTCCTAATCCGACACCTCTTAAAATTCACAACAAATCATTCGCATTTTTAATTCGCTCAAAATTTGTGGACATATACTCAACTTATATATGTATAACATATCCAAAAATTACAACGATCCAACTTTCGGATTAAATATTATAACTCACACAATATATCTCAATAACACCGATTTGATCTTTTAATACCTCCAATCCGACAAAATACAAATAAAACATCTCAACATTAATTCCTTCATTAATAACCACATAAATAAATCCATCATTTATATTCATATAAAATAAATATTTCCTTATCATATGAATCAATAATTAATTATTCACAAATAATATTACGTAATCACATTTATGACAACCAGCCGCTCCTCAGAAAGAGGGGCTTTCCAATAAGGATCTCTCCTCATCGCCAAAATTAGTGACCAAACCTCTCCTTAGATGTAACTTTCTAGACATTGCCAATAATGTTATCTAATAATATTATTCAAATAATATGAATTATTGATCCGATAATGGAAATATCAGGCAAAGGACAATTATCAAACAATAATAATATAAAATATCAACGCAACAATTATCAATCAATAAAATAAAATATCGAATAAGAATCATCGTGAAAATTATTGAGTAGTGCCTTCACGTAAGGATCAATAATTCAACAATACTGCAAATACCGCAAAGCTATCGCAAGGCAACCACGCCAGACATCGTATTTTAACCAATTTGGTATTCCAACAAATTTAATTGGTAATAACTACGCCATTATTTTTAACCAACTTATATTTGTCGCTTTCCTCATCCAATCGCTTCACATGGGGCCACACATGGTCATACTACCATTGCAATTATTTAATATTCCCCACAAAGATTTAATATTCCACGACCAAACGAATATTCCCCACAAAATGAATATTTTATAACCACTTGCTTATTTTGAAATATTTATGTATTTAACCCTTAACTATCCACATTAATCAAATCAACCCTTACTATTTCAAAATAATAAATAAAGGAAATTCCTTTTATTTAAAAAATTTCGGTCTTACACACATTGCAACCTCACAATCTCATTCACGCACATACTAGCAAGACGCTCAAGTGAATAAGTCTCCGTGAAGACGGTAAGAAATGAGCGACTTGGTTAATCTATCAACAATAACCCAAATAGCATTGATGCCCGAGAAACCGTAGGAAGACCCAGAATTGAAATTCATGGTAATGTGTTCCCACTTCCATTTCGAATCTCAAGTGGTTGCAACTTACCCTTAGGTACTAGATGCTCCGCTTTACACGCCGACAAGTTAAACACATCGAGATAAACTTTGCAATCTCTCTTTCATATTGTTCCACCAAAATGTATGTCAAGATCACGATACATTTTAGTACTTCCAGATGGATTGTAAATGGTGTATTGTGTGCCTCCATCATAATCTTGTACTTCAAATCGTGAGTCGTTAGGAACACAAAGTCTAGAGTGGACTCAAGTATTCCTTATTCATCAATTCTCGCTTAGGAATAGCTCCTTCTTGTACTTTCTTCTTCATACGCATCACCTCCTGCCTCATGGCTCGAGCAACCTTAACTTTTTCTATTAAAGTTGGCTCTATGCGTATACTTGACATCATCGCACTCGCTCCTCGCATATGATCTTCTACTCAACGCCGCCACCACCACGCTCGCTTTCCGTGATGGTATCAATAGTGTGGTCGTAGTCTTTCAATAGCTCGAGCCAACGTCACCGCCGCATGTTGAGTTCTTTTTTTGAGTGAAGAAATATTTAAGGCTTTTATGGTCCGAATATATCTCCACTTTCTCCCCATATAGATAGTGCCTCCATATCTTTAACGCAAAAACGATCACCGCTAACTCTAGATCATGAGTAGGATAATTCCTCTCATACTCTTTAAGTTGTCGCGAGGCATAGGCTATGACTTTCCCACGCTGCATGAAAACACATCCTAACCCTTTTCCTCAAGCATCATCAGAGATAACAAATCCATCCAAACCTGATGGTATTATTAGAACAAAAGCCAAATAAGTCTCCTCTTAAGCTCTTGAAACTTTTCTCGCATTCTTCGCCCAAACGAATTTTGTATCCTTCCGAGTTAGCCGAAGTTAATGGAGTAGCGATTCGAGAAAACCCTTCCACGAATCTCCGATAATAACCAAATAAGCCCAAAAGCTACGTGACTTCAACCACCGACTTTGGTTGCTCTAACTTTGTATTGCTTCAATCTTCACGGATCAACAGATACTCCATGTATCGACACCATCGCGCTCAAGGAATGCTACTTCCTCAAGCCGTAACTCGCATTTCTTTAATTTGGCATATAGTTTATTTTCACGGGCCTTTGAGTACCAAATTTCAAATGGTGCTCATGATCTTCACGACTTTTGGAATATATAAGGATGTCATCAATAAAGACAACAACAAACCGATCCAAATATTCCTTGAATACTCGGCTCATCATATCCATGAAAACCATAGGAGCATTAGTCATCCGAAAGACACGACTAAGAATTCATAATGCCCGCATCGAAGTTCTAAAGGCGCGCCTGAATATCCTCGCCTCTAATCTTCACCGATGATATCCGTAATCGAAGATCGATTTTTGAAAAGAATTGTGCCCCTTTTGCAATCGGGTCAAACAAGTCATCAATACGAGGTAGAAGATACCTATTCTTGATGGTGACATGGTTCAATTCCCCGATAGTCAATACAAAGTCGATACTACTCCCGCCTTTTCTTCTTTACAAATAAAATAGAGCACCCCAAGGAGATGTACTAGACGAATGAAACCGATGTCCAACAATTCCTCGTAGTTGGACCTTTAACTCCTCAAGTTCAATAGAGCCATTCGATATGGGGTTTTGAAATGGGCTTTGTACAGTGTTCAAGATCAATAAAGAATTCAACTTCACGCTCGGGGTAGACCGAAGTTCTTCGGAAATACGCCGAAAAGTCAATAACAACAGAAATATTATTCAAATTTGACGTGTCTTTATTCAAATCCATAACATGGGCTAAGAAAGCTTGACATCCGCTTTTCAATAAACGAATAGCTTTATGATTAGATATGACAAAGAATTGATTTTAATGGTTTAGTTGCTTGAATTGCATAACAGTCAAGTTAGAATATGAAAACTAACAACCTTACGAAAAACAATCAATTTTGGCATGATGAGTAGTTAACCAATCAATCCCTAAAATCACATCAAAAGCAAGTATCTTTAAAGAGATAAGGTCAATGTAAGGTGATGGTGCCAACTTGAATCAAACAAGATTTATAAATAGTGGATGTGATGAAAGTTTCTCCTAACGAGTTTCCACAGATAGGTCAAAGTCTAATTTCTCCTGAGTCAAGTTTAAACGCTGAGCACATGCAGAGAGATAAATGAATGGATAGCACCCCAGATCAAGTAAGGTATAAACTTCGTAAGAATTTATAAATAGCTTACCCGTGATCACCTCGTTTGGGTTCCTCGATTATGACCAAATACAACAAACGCTTCTTCCCGGAATCGCTGACTTTGACTTTTCTCGGGATAGCCTTTTTGAGTCACCGTCCCCACTGAACTAGGTTTCGCTATCAGCATAATCTCGAGCGATATGTCCTTCCTTTCCACAATTATAGCATACCTTGAACTGCTAGGGCGCTTTGACCGATATGTCCTCTCTTTCCGCATTTGTAATATATGACCGGTGGTCGTTTCTCCTCCTTAGAACCAGCTTGTCGCCAAGACCGCTGCTTTCACATGGTCATTGTTAAATCTCCTCTTTTAAAATCTCCTCCCCGACTCGCTTTCTTCTATTTTCACGGCCATGATTACCACCAGAGTGGTTACCATTTTTGTCCGTCTGCTTTTCTCCTCCGGGTTATCATTATTCTGCTGATCGCTATCTCTGTATGATCCTCGGTCAGGGTCCCTTAGTTGACCGCACTTTCGTTATCTCGCCTAATAATTGAGCCCTATTTACAACATCCTGAATAGAGAGAAAATTTATGAGAAATGAGATACCGACGACGCCGTGTTTCAAACCTCTAAGAAACATCCGCGTATATACGCTCCTCATTCTCCACTAAATGAGGTGCAAACTCGATAACTCGCAAACTTTGCCTCGCATCGAGACACCGCCATGTTGTTCTCGCTCCAATCTAATAAACTCCACTTCCTTCATATGACGAACACTTTCGTGAAAGTATTTGTCATTAAATAGTTTCAAACGCCTCCCAAGACATGCCGAAAAGTACCGATGGGTACGCTTCATGCATCTCCCACCAAGAGTCCGCCTCACCACTTTAACATAAGGTGGCGAATGGAACTTTCGTTTCTCTCCGCATCCCAAGACATCGAATATCTTGGTAATTTGCTTGACCCATGTTTCCGCCATGATCGGATCCGCTTTCCCTTAAATTCGTGGTCCCAACTTTGAACTCGCTTGGGTCGTGACAACCCGTGAATTGCTATCATTTCCTCCTCAGATTTTGAACACGAGTCTCCTCGTCTCGATTTTGCATGAACCGCAAAAAACTTCTAAACATCCCCTCGCTCATCATCTCGCTTTCAATGGTGTTGTTCACAGGAGAAACATTGCCAACTGTTGCGCGCTCTCCTCGTTGGTGAGTACAAAGGCTCCACTGGCCTCATTTCCATTGTTAATATTCTCACGACATTCTCAAATACTCATTATAAAACAAGGGTTAATTAAGGAAATCAATATATCACATAATATCCCTATATACCGACTAACTAACAAATAAGCTTAGTAGGACACACTAGCGAAGGATTTACTCGCCTCTCCCCACCTAGTTCTATTCCCCGATCTCCGCCAGAGATCATATCCCTAAGCTCGATACCAACCGTGATGCCCCCAAAATAGGTATACATCACCCATTCTCGAGTTGTCAATACATGGTACGTAAACAACTACAACTTTATTATTACAACAAGAAATCGTGAGTTTAAATACAAATATTATCTTCTGTATAATATCTATACTCAAATAAATCCTCATCACATTTATCGATACATTATTTTACAAAATGGTGAGGACTACTAAACAACTCTCTCTAGAACCTTCATTCCATACCCCCGACTGCATTCGCTTATATTCTCGCCTCCCGAGAAAAAATGGAACAAAAAGGAAAAGGGTGAGCTCAACTAGCCCAAGAAAGAATATTATGACTAAGATAATATACAGAAATTATCGTTAGTCTTCAACAGGAAAAAATCTAATAGAATACAATAGACAACAAATTTTAAATCAATATTCAGCAATGAAATAATAATTCATTAGAAGAGTTAAGTAGAGAATGCAAACTACTATCTTCTATGTATGAATTTAAAAGTTCATCGCTATCTTTTATCCCCGTAAATCATCAATCAACATACATCCGAATCAAATATTCATCTTTGCACTACGTGCCAAAGATATTCATCACCGGTCATGTTCATCTAAACACTGCTCATCTTTGCACTACTTACCAAAGATATTCTTCAGAAATCATTCATCTTTGCACTACACAAATAAAGATATTCAATAATATCATCATTTAAGACCGAGGATGATGAAAAATATTTTTAAAGAAACGAATCCAAAGGAAACAAAATGACAAGGATTAAGGATTAAGGATTCGTACTTTGTTTTATCCATGTTCAAAATACCTCAAAAATAATCATAGTGGTGTAAAATTTAAGAATGATCAAAACATGGATACGATCAAAGCTAGTATCCGTATTAGATATTTTGGACAAAAGAAGAAATTTTATTTTTCTATGAATAAATAGTCAGATATCGTGAATAAGGCCGATACGTGAATAAGAACTCTGACACCAAAAGATAGAAATTCCACAAAAAACATCTTCACGCTTCATAATAGTATACTCGTGAATAAGAACTCATGAATAAGAACTCGTGAGTAGTAACTCATGAATAGTAACTCGTGAATAAGAACTCATTTAATAGTAACCCCCCGATATGAAAAAGTTCCAAATTTGATAAAAGTTCCAACCAATATTTCAAAGATAATGATATCAAGAAATAATATCATTTGAGAAGAAAATAACATCCCTTACCTCGAAAGATTAAGATTTCTAATTTGAATAATTTGATATAAGGTCAAGGAAACTTGCACCGCCTAACAATACTCAAAGTATACTCAAAATACTCACAAGAATACGCCGATAATATAGAGAGAAAACTTCAGCTTTCGTGTGATTTTCAATTCTAATCTAAGACCCTATTTATAGGAAATTGCTTAGAACACCAAAGCGTAAAAATTTAATAAATTAATAATATAATTATATAAATTTCCTACACATGCCTAGAATCTGATTTCAGCCATCAAACACATGCCACATTCTAGAAAAAGTAAGAAAAACGTTTTTCTAATTTTAAATATTTTAAACTTCCAAAAATCAATTATTTCGTGAGCTTCTAACTTCAATAATTCATAATAAATAGCCATTTCATTAGAAAATTCAATCTTGCGAGTTTTTATAGGAAATTCAATTCTCTACAACTTTACGTAAGAAAGTTTTTCCAAATTCCAAATAGAAATTGATCGAAATCCACAAACCAAGCGATTTTACTTGCTATAATCAAATTTCAAATAATAAATGGGGTCCACCGACATGTTTAACATGTTTTAAACATTTATTGCAACAAAAATACTCTCCTTCTCGTATACTCATATATCCCACATTCGTTGTAAAATATCACCATTATTATATTATTAAAATATAATAATACATTTAAATGAATTATCTTATCGTAAAAGATAAAATTTTCAATTTTCAACAATTGTCACATTAAAATTTTTCTCCATCTATATCCACATAAAATCAATATTTTCCTCATCATATGAATCAATAATTAATTATTCACAAATAATATTACGTAATCACAATATCGACAACCAAGCGCCTCACAGAAAGAGGGGCTTTCCAATAAGAATTTCTCCTTATCGCACAATTATTAGGTGACCAAACCTCTCCTTAGATGTAACTTTCTAGACATTGTCAATAATGTTATCTAATAATATTATTCGTATAATATGAATTATTGCTTCGATAATGAAAAATATTGTAATGACAATTATCAAACAACAAAGAATATAAAATATCAACGCAGCAATTATTGAATCAATAAAATAAAATAATCGAATAAGAATTATCAGAACCATTATCGAGTAGTGCCTTCTTACGTAAGAATCAATAATTGGTGCAATACCGCAAAGCATCGTGTTTTTAACCAATTTAGTATTTTAACAAGATAATCTGTGAATAACTACGCCTGCTATTTTTAACCAACTTATATTTGTCGCTTTCTTCATCCAATCGCTTTCCGTTATGGGGCCCATACACATGGTCACTACCGTCGCATTTAATATTCCCCCCGATAATAATATTCCACGACCAAACGAATATTCCCCGACAACAATGAATATTTTATAACCACTTGCTTATTTTGAAATATTTATGTATTTTACCCTAACTATCCACATTAATCACATCAACCTTTACTATTTCAAAATAATAAATAGAGAAAATTAAATTTCATTAATAATAAGTTGGGGTCTTACACAAGGACTCACTGGGTTGTCATTTATCGAATCACATAGACATTTCTCTTCTTTATTAGAAGTGGTAGATTCTTTATTGATCATATATTATCTCCACGTATAACTTGTTATACCCAAGCATACCCTTTGATATACCCTAAGGGTCTTAAGGAATAAGTTAAAGTATAACTCATCATACACAAGATACTATGATGATCTCAAGTCCAAGGATTACTTGACTACTATCACTACAGAAATTCCTATCGACAGCAAGTAAGTAAAACTCCATTAGGTATTCCTTAGCGAGCCAATGCTCAAAGGAACTTATTCTCTAATAAGCACCTACATACTTGCTTTAGTGTCTCCACACAAATGATCATGAGATCAATCATCCTCATCCAATGAGCAAGCAACGTATGTACCAATCTATCCGGATTCACTAATCCCCAATTTAGTAATGATTGGGAACTATTTTAGTTTTAAGCTTTCTAAGAATTTAGATCTCATTAGAATGATCATCATCATTATTCTAAAAGCATTGCTTAAATCTATGGGTTTATCACATATTATAAAACAAAGATCATGTAGATAATTAAAAGCCTTTAATAAATTAATACTTTTTATTAATAAATGAATAAGATTGTTACAAAGTATATGCTTTATCATCAAACATGATAGCTTCATGTGCACACTACTTTCAATCTCCCACTCAGCACTAAAGCCAATCGTCATGGTATCTCATACTCTTCTTCTCTAAGTGACGATTATCCTGCATTGTTGGATAAGTTTTAGTTAATGGATTTGTAATGTTGTTCATGAGAGTCCACTATCTCTATAGTGATTTCCCATCTTTCAATGATTCTAATAATCAAATGAAAGTGCCACAACACATGTTTAGATCCAAGATGTGACTTAGGAACTATTCCTAGTTCTCAGAATGAACTTTTAATCCAAACAATCAACTTGCGCTTCATTTATAGCTATTTACTTTGTCTTTATCACTAAACCAAAGAACTCTTTCATTGTTTGGAACCTTTCCAATTCACTCGCACCACTGCTCAAGATAACGCTTTACCTTAAAGTGGATTTTTCACATCATCTTGGTCTCGTCTCGAAAAACTTGAGTCTGTTAAGCCCTCTAGTTTTAATTTAGACCCACCATGAATATGATCACATCCTTAGTGCTTGGTTAAGCACTTTAAGATGTTTTTCACCGACTCATAGTGAACTTCTCCATAATATGACCGATCAACATCGTGTCTCGTACATTTCATTGCATACATGATTGTCACTCATGCGACCTCTCTTTTCGTGAGTCTGTGGGGACTATTAAAGAGAGATACACTCCATAGCTCATCGATACGAGATATCTCTTGAGTTTGCCATGCTAAACGACTTTAGCATCAAATGAATATACGCTCTTGGGTTAAGTCGAGCATCCTCTTATATCTATCTATATAGATTTTATCCCCAATTAAGATACTCTTCCCAAACCATTCATGGAGGATTGTTTAGACAACTTTATCATTACTGATTGTAGCATTGGTATGTTATTCCTCATCCGTAGTATATCAACATATAATACTAGAAATTTCACGACGCCTCCCAATCGACCCTTTTGTACACACTAGAAGTCTTACCTCATCGAATGTAACTCGATCATCATCTTCTATGATGTGTACCTCATCATCATCATCCATGATAAATCCATACCTCCTAGGTATCTTCGTACTATTCCGCATTTACGATCTCGGGTGGTACAATAATAGTCTATCTACGTGTTCCTCTTATTCGACTTATAATGTTTTGTGGTTCTTGAACTCTTCAAGATCTATTATCCTCCCACTAGCCCCTTTAATGATAAACATCTTTATCTTAGAAGGCAAAGATATTTTGCAACAAACACCTTTTGCTAACTAAGATTATAGAAACATATACCCTAAACTTACTTTAGGATGTCCCACAAATCGACACTTATAAAATCTTGTCCCAAGCTTATCCTTTGAAACCTTTTCACATAAGTTGACAACCCTTATCTTAACATACTTAAGATTAGAATCCTCCCCGTCCATAACTTTTATGGAGTCTTGAAATGGATTTTGAGGTTACCATTTTCGTAGATATATCGGACCATTTCTAAGACATTATCCCGTAAGGATACCGGAATGTCAGTAAAATCATTATGGACCGCACTACGTCCAACAAGGTACGATTTTTCATTCAGATACATCAATCAATTATCACAGATCGATGTGTCCATTATGAGAAAACAATTTGAGATGATCTAGAAACTTATCAGCACAAGTATTTATTCCTTGATCTAATCAAAGAATCTTAATACATTGCCAATTTGTTTCACTTCAACTCTTTGAACCTTTCAAATAATTCACACTTGTATTTTAGCAAATACACACATTCAACTCTTTGAATGATCATCTCCTTTTCTTATACTAATTTGTTCAATATGCAAAATTATTTTCATGTAAGTCAAGTATACAAAATTTATTAAGTAATATTCCAGCCTATACAAAACATTATTATTATAAATAGAACAACAATTGTTCTTAATTATAATGCCAAAGATTTCATTGTCCAACAATAAAATGGAAATAATATTTTAACAAGAATCGGAATACAATAACAACTTATCGACTTAATAGATTTGCCTCAGTAGGCATTGCTAAACTATAAGTTTCTATGGTTAATATGGCAACCTTTGTTACATTTCCATACATATAGATTACTTATATTTGTTTAGCTTTCTACTTCGCTTGGTCCTTCATAAATCTATATTTATGATAACCAAAGTCGGTATCCAATACCCAAGTAGAACCTCGACTTAAAGAAAAATTTATTTCAATCATGAACAAAAATCGATTGTAAATCAAACTTCACTAAGCTTCTTTGGTTAGCCTCTCGCAAGATGCTTCTCGCAGCTTTCTTTCCAAAGGTCCAGTGCTTATTGCGAAGGAAGCAAGCTCCTTTGCTATCCGTGACGCTTTTGTTCTTATTATCCTTTGTTTATGCCTTTCTATTTACCTTCTTTGAATTGTTCTTCTTTTTCGAAGATCCTTTGGCCCCTACCAAGAAGACTTGATCTTTCTTGGTTGAAAGTGACTCTCAACATTTTTCAATATGTTAAGCAAATCAATGAGGTGATATCTAGCTTGTTCATATGAAAAATTCACAACAATTGTGAAAGGAGTCCTGAGTGAGTGTAAGATCAAATCTTGGCTCAACTCTCCATCCATGACAAAACTCGTTGTCTAATCGATCAATCAAATTGATAATGTTAAGGACTTTTATCTGCATCTTTGTAGTGTCACCATTCATTCTAGATCTAAGAGCTCCTTAGATATCGATATCTATCATCCTACTTTTGTGAGACCCCAGATTTTATCAATAAAGATTTAAATTTTGTTAAAATAATTTTTTAATATTATGGTGTGAATTTGAGATAATATTATAGTTGTGGGTAATATTTATAAATTTTGCAAAGTATGCAAGTGGTTATATTATATTCGATTGGCTGGGAATATTCTTGGCTTAGCAGGAATATTCGCATAACTACTCAATCATTAGTGGACCCCATAATGTAATTATTGTTTGATCGAGAAAACGACAAAAATATTTTTATTCAAATAACTACGAAAGTTTTACCGTAGTTCTCGCTGAACTACTTTCGGTAGTAAAAGTACAAAGAATACGTGTGGGTTGCATAAGTAGCACACCAGTATTGATTATCGATGCTTATGTGAGAAGTCACTCACCATTCCATTATCATCGATTAATAATATGAATTATTATAATGATAATGACGCTTTTGTTTTATTCAGATTATTAACGTAATAAAATGTAAACATCTTTTATATAAAATAGAATACTTTATTAAAGTTATTCTATAAATAGTAATATATTATATTTTATTATGCATAGTGTCAGTATAGTGTTTTTGCATATAGTGTTTTGCATAGATTGCATAGTGTTTGCATAGTAAAATGTTTTTATATAAATAGAATATATTATATTTTATTTAAAAGATTTTTCTTTAAATATGGACCGCCGATTAAAGTAAATCAATCTGACCGCTCATGGATTAGTTACTACGCATTCTATTTTCCTATAAATAAAGCTCATTCCTTCATTATTTTCTTTACGAATTCATTGAAACTCTGAGAGAGAAATTATAGAGAGAAGCTTATAGAGAGAAAATTATAGAAAGAAAGAAGAGTATTCTCACTACTTCACTACTTCTATATTCATCTTTTTACTAGTAAGGGTGTTATTCTTTCTTCTTGAAGAGAACTTCATTATTCCATTCACTATTATTCTGTTGAATAACTCAGTAAAAGTGGCATACCCTATACATAACCTCAGATACGCCATATACCCTATACTTGGTGAAATCCTTATGTTATTCCATTGCTTATTATTCTGCTGAATAACTCAGATACGCTGATTTACCCTATACTTGGTGACATTCTTCTATTATTCTGCTGAACATCCTGCTCATGTTTTTTTTGCACCTTAACCGGTTCCGCTTTTTATTATTCTCGCTGGAACATCCTCGTCATGTGTTTTACAATTTGACCGGTTCCGCTTTTTATCATTCTCGTTGAATATCCTATCTGTGTTTTTTACACCGGATCCGGTTCCATCTTTATTATTCTCATGAATATCCTGCTTGCATGTGAATTTCACCCCACCGGTTCCGTTATTATTATTATGTTGAATAACTCGCCTACATGCTAAGCACCGCATGCACGGTGATTTCTTTTGTTATTCCATTCTTTATTATACCCAAATTGGTTAAAACTTTGACTTCTATACTCCATGAAATTAGTAGAATATCCTCGATATTTGCGCTTCATCCAAAGATCTTTTCATGGAAATATTCTTCCGATCATTCTTGAATTTTACTCTCACGTAAACAAGATTATGTCGATAATTTGACGTTAATAATTCATGGATTAAATAATTCTTGAACTTGTTTTATTGAATTACTATGTCATTGTCATCATCCTCATGTTATATTATGTTATCTTCGCTTACGCAAGCATAGATGAACTTAGTATGATTATGACCAGTGATCATTCTTAGATAATCACGACTTGATATAAATGATGTGACAAAAGTCCTCGCATGCTCAGTAATGCAAATGATGGATAGTTTTTGGTATGATTATGACCAGGGGTGATTCTAGATAGTCATGACCATCGATAATTTGATGAAAATCCTCGACTGTGGTACGGGGATGATTAGATGTGGTGGTTTATTTATTGTCGAGTCTCAAATATAAAATTGATGAAAACCTTTAAAACCTAAAAGATAGTAGACTTTATTCTCTACTTGACTTTTTTAATGGATCATTATTCCATCGCAGCTTAAACCGATTGTCTATTGTATTTTATCGCTTTAACATCAAGAAGGCTAATGATAATTTATTCTCGCATTATCTTAGTCATAATATTTCATCGGGCTAGTTGAGCTCACCCTTTCTTTCACTATTCTCTTCGAAAATGAGAACATAGCCGGGACGAGCCTGGGAACGTAAGTAATGGTCCGTAGGATAAGATTAGTAGTCCTCACTATTCGTGAAAATAAAGTGATAATAATTGTAATGAGGACTCCTTTTGAGTTTGTATAATATCTAGTAGACAATATTTGTATTCAAACTCACGCTTTATGTCGATTGCATACCTACGCTTATATTAGTAAGTCAGATTTGAATTTATGTACCATATAAGTGGCGACCCAAGATGGGTGACGATACCTAATTTTGGGGGCGCCACAACAGGTATCGAGCTTAGGATATGATCCCCGCTAAGATGTGAGACAAGAACTAGGAGGGAGAGACGGGGAATTCCTTCGCTAGTATGACCTACCTAAGTTTATGTGGTATTTATTTGGTCTCACGTAGTATAGGATAATATGTGATATGTTATTTAACCCATGTTTGGTGGCGATTTGAAAATGACATCCGAAAATATCGAGATAAGCAATGAAGCACATGAGATCATTGAGTCACCAACCAAAAGGTAATGAGCAACAACACGATAATAATCATACCGGTGGCAACGGTGGCCATCTAACAATGATAACCATCGTGGGGAAATTATCATGTCAAAGAATGGTAACCATTTCTGGGTAATCATGGCTAAGATAATAAGAATGGACATTTCAAGAAGAGAGGGTTCAACAATGACGTGAAGACGCTCAAGATCAAAGACCCGCTTCAAAGGAAGAAGAAACGACCACCGGTCAGATATGTTTCAAATGCGACAGAGGGACACATCCGTCCAAACTGTACGCAAAGAATCCAAAGCGTGTTTTAATTGCGGAAGAGAAGGTCACTTAGCTCGATTTTGTCGTATGGTGAAGTCAAGTCCAAATTGAGATAGTGATGCCAAAGGATGTCCCGCATGTCCAAAGCCTAGAGTTTAAGAAGAGAGAGCGTTTTTTCTCGTGACGAGAACCCGAATAAAATTATCACGTAAGTTAATCATAAGCTCTCATGCGTCTATATCGTATTCGATACCTGCCTCTACCTATTATTTTATCTCTCTTGCTTTATGCTCAACGCTTAAATTTGACTCGAGAAATTAGACTTTGATTTATCTATCAAACTTCGTTGGGAGAAACCTTCGCTTACCTCCACTCGCTTATTAATCTTGTTGTTTCAAATAAACACTTTCACGCTACTCGTCGATCTTATCTCTTTGAAAATACTTGCCTTTGAGGTAATTTTGAAAACGATTGATTAACTACTCATTATTCTTTTTGTAAGGTTGTTAGCTTTCATATTCCTAACCAACCTGTTATACTAATTCAAAGTAACCAAATCCTAAAGTTAATCATCATTATATCAAGCCATAAGTAAAGAGCCCCGATCCTTTCGTTGTTAACTTCCTTGTGTGGAATGCACCGCCGCAAGCTTCAGAGGCGACATCGTGAATGAAGATGGCAAGTTTATAGGTATCATTGTGAGGTGCTATCTAGTTTAAGGGATGTAAGTCACAATTGGTATCAATGTGACGACTATCCAAGTCTTAGATGAGAGTCACGCTTTGAATGATATTTCTATTATTAATAAATTTCCTAGCGATTTATGAAGACTTCTTAACCCTACTTAGAGCGTGAAATCAAATTTTGTATCAATTCCCCAAGACAAAAACCCATTTTTAAACCCTCAAATATTTCTTCAACTAAAATGAATAGCTTACGTGGTTTATGATGAAAGTCATAATAAAAGCATTGGAATAATGAAAATCATGGGTATTCGTGGTATTAGTAAGTTTTATGATGAGTTATGTTGGTTAGTATGTAAAAACATGAAAGTTTCTTAGAAATCACAAAGAGTTGAAAATCGATTTTGGTGAAAAACGTAATATGAAATTCAATCGACCATATCTCTTATTATATTTTGAATTTTTGAGTGTGGTCAAGTCCTAGAGTTAGATCTATGAGTTACCTAACTAATCCAAGTGGAATTACTGGAAAAGGTGTTGTAGATTTTTGTGTGGACTGATTTTAGCAAAGGAGGCCAAAGCTGTAAATTTCAAAATGCTACTGCCCAGAAACTTTAAGGGACTGTTTTGGCAACTTAAATTATGAGAAAAATTCTGGCCTTTTGGGACATGAAGGTATATGGTATAAAGTACCTCCTGTCCAAAAATGAGCTCATTCTCGACTTAAAATGAGCAAGTTATGACTATTTCAATATTTAGGTTTTTCCGATTTAAAAATCGCTATAACCGAGTTCTATAACTCCGGCGACCATGAAATTTAAACTAGAAGCTCACGTTAACATGTGTAAGATCCTGCCAAGATTTGGGAATTTTTGGAGTTAAACTTGAGGTAGCTAATTTCTTAAGGAATTAATTAGAAATTGATTTTTGAAAAATAGTAAATGAATTTTAAAAATTCAGAAAAATATATTTTCATTATGGGACTATATTATGCTAAATCCCAGAAAAGAAATATTTTTGGGACTAATTTGGTATTTTTATGAAAATAGTTTAGTTACTTAACATATGAGTTAAATATGTTATGTGAAGTAATAAAGTTGAAAATAGGATTTTATGGCTGAGAATCCTATATAGAGTATATATGCATATTTTTTGATGAGGGATTTGATAATTGATGATGATATTTTATGAGTATGGCATTTTTGAATGATTAAATGCATTATATGGTAAAGTGTAAACAATTGAGAAAAATTGTTTATAAATTTAAGAAGTGATTAAAATATTGTTATAATATTAATGATATTAGATTATGAGATTATTAAGTGATTGAAAACATGGGGATATTCTTGAATCTCGGATAAATTATATTATAAATGTTTAATATTTATCCTTTATCTCATTCGATTGATTCTTTATATCATTATCCTCATGTTTATATTATGTTGAAAGTCATCTCATAATGGCTGTAAATGCATAGATGGACTTGGTATGATTATGACCGTGGATCGATTGTTCGTATAATCATAACCAGAATGAATACACACATTATCTTTGTCAGAGTGTATGGATAATTTGTGGTCGTAATACTAATGAATACACAATTATCTTTGGTCGTGAGTGTATGGATAATTTGTGGTCGTGATCTAATGAATACACAATTATTCGTCAGAGTGCATATGGATAATTTATGGTCGTTGTGATACTAATGAATACACGATTATCTTTCGTCGGTATGGATAGTAGTGCATGGATAATTATCTTTCGTGGTCGTGATAATTTAATGAATATCCTTGGCACGATTATCTTTCGCCGTGGATGATTCGATTCGTATCGGATTAATTATCCTCGAGCTAAGTCTCGATGATATGATTAATAATTCATTGATGTGGTAATTCAATGTCATCTTCGTCAGAAGTGCATTGATAGACTTGGTATGATTATGACCACGGATTATTCTAAGATAATCATGACCGTAATTGAAAACACGAATATCCTTAGCCAAGAAGGTGCATGAATAATTCATGGTCGTGATACTATTAAGCGAGTCTCAGAGATTATTGGTTTTACAATTTGTATATCTTTGGCCCAGAAGTGCAAAGATGAATTGTTAATGAATATCTTTACCGGATTGCAAAGATGAATTTAATGTTTTCAATGATAAAGGTATTCAAGGTATCCTCACCTCTTTATCATATCGTGTATCGCACTTCTAATTTCGAGGGCAAAATTCCATAAGAGGGGAGATCAGTGAGACCCCGTATTTTATCAATAAAGATTTAAAT
Organism: Panax quinquefolius; assembly: GCA_020205615.1. Classification (NCBI taxonomy): domain Eukaryota; kingdom Viridiplantae; phylum Streptophyta; class Magnoliopsida; order Apiales; family Araliaceae; genus Panax; species Panax quinquefolius. The sequence continues at coordinate 15,886,245 of CM035158.1, forward strand.
TTTGATAAAATAATTTTTAATATTATGATGTGAATTTGAGATAATATTATAGTTGGGGTAGTATTTATAAATTTTGCAAAGTATGCAAGTGGTTATATTATATTCGATTGGCCTGGGAATATTCGGTTTAGCAGGAATATTCGCATAACTACCAATCATCAGTGGACCCTACAATGTAATTATTGCTTGATCGAGAAAACGACAAAAAATATTTTATTGAAATAACTATGAAGTTTTACCGTGGTTACCGCTGAACTACTTCTTAGTAAAAGTACAAAGAATACGTGTGGTTCGCATAAGAAAGACACCACAGATTGATTATCGATGCTTATGTGAGAAGTCACCAATTGATTCCATTATCATTTATTAATAATATGAATTATTATAATGATAATGACGCTTTTGTTTTATTCAGATTATTAACGTAATAAAATGTAAAACATCTTTTATATAAAATAGAATATTTTATTAAAGTTATTCTATAAATAGTAATATATTATATTTTATTATGCATAGTGTTGCATTGTGTTTTTGTATAGTGTTTTGCATAAGTATTTCATAGTGTTTTGCATATAAAAATGTTTTTATATAAATAGAATATATTATATTTTATTTAAAAGATTTTTCTTTAAATATGGACCGCCGATTAAAGTAAATCAATCTGGACCGCTCATGGATTAATTATTATGCATTCCATTTTCCTATAAATAAGCTCATTCCTTCATTATTTTCTTACTTAATTCATCAAACTCTGTAGAGAGAAATTATAGAGAGGTTTATAGAGAGAAAATTATAGAAAGAAGAAGAGTATTCTTCGCTACTTCACTACTTCTATATTCAGCCTTTTACTAGTAGGGTGTTATTCTTTCTTCTTCTTGAGAGAACTTCATTATTCCATTCACTATTATTCTCGCTGAATAACTCTATAAAAGTGGCATACCCTATACATAACTCAGATACGCTGGATACCCTATACTTGGTGAAATCTTATGTTATTCCATCGCTTATTATTCTGCTTGAATAACTCAGATACGCCATTTACCCTATACTTGGTGACATTCTTCTATTATTCTCGCTGAACATCCTGTCTGTGGTGTTTTACACCTAACCGGTTCCGCTTTTTATTATTCTCTTGAACATCCTCGTCACAGGTTTTTACACCTAACCGGTTCCGCTTTTTATCATTCCGTTGAATATCCTATCTCGTGTGTTTTACACCGGATCCGGTTCCATCTTTATTATTCTCATTGAATATCCTCGCTTGCAGGAATTTCACCCCGACCGTTCCGTTATTATTATTATGTTGAATAACTCGCCTATGCGCGGTACCGCATGCATGGTGATTTCTTTTGTTATTCCATTCTTTATTATACCCAAATTGGTTAAAACTTTGACTTCTATACTCCATGAAATTAGTAGAATATCCTTGATATTTGCGCTTTCATCCAAAGATCTTTTCATGGAAATATTCTTCCGATCATTCTTGAATTTTACTCTACGTAAACAAAGATTATGTTGATAATTTGACGTTAATAATTCATGGATTAAATAATTCTTGAACTTGTTTTATTGAATTACTATGTCATTGTCATCATCCTCATGTTATATTATGTTATCTTCGCTTACGTATATAGATGAACTTAGTATGATTATGACCGAGGATCATTCTAGATAATCACGACTTGATATAAATGATGTGACAAAAGTCCTCGCCAATGTAATGCAATGATGGATAGTTTTTGGTATGATTATGACCAGGGGTGATTCTAAGATAGTCATGACCATCGATAATTTGATGAAAATCCTCGACCGTGGTACGTGGATGATTAGATGTGGTGGTTTATTTATTGTTTAGTCTCAAATATAAAAATTTGATGAAAACCTTTTAAAACCTAAAAGATAGTAGACTTTATTCTCTACTGACTTTTTTATGGATCGCTTATTCACCGCAGCTTAAACCGATTGTCTATTGTATTTTATCGCTTTAACACTCATTGAAGGCTAATGATAATTTATTCTCGCATTATCTTAGTCATAATATTTCTTCTCGGCTAGTTGAGCTCACCCTTTTCTTTCACTATTCTTCTTCGTGAAATGAGAACATAGTCGGGACGAGCCTGGGAACGAAGTAATGGTCCGTAGGATAAGCATTAGTAGTCCTCACTATTCTCGTGAAATAAAGTGATAATAATTGTAATAAGGACTCCTTTTGAGTTTGTATAATATCTAGTAGACAATATTTGTATTCAAACTCACAGCTTTATGTCGATTGTACACCTACGCTTATATTAGTAAGTTGTATTTGAATTTATGTACCATATAAGTGGCGACCCAAGATGGGTGACGATACCTAATTTTGGGGGCGTCACACTTTCCTCACCATCAACTACTTGATGCGGGAATATAGTAGAAGCATCCATAGTTTCATGCCGACAATGAATATAAGAAGCTCAAGTTACTCGTAGATGCGAGCATGATGCATTGAGCCAATCGTGCATCATCTTGCCACTTTCTAAAAGTAGCAATCTCTTCCTCGAGGCATTATTCGCAACCATTGTAGGGATAGGCGATTATGGACATAAGATAGCTTTTCACCCATGAGAACTATTCTTAAATTCCTTAACCAATCCGAGTAATTCTATGCTCGTTAATTAACATCAAATATGTTTCGCAGTTGATAGTAATTTTAGACATTGTAAAATTCTGTAAATGAATTTGTAATTAACAACATTTTAACATACATTCTTTTATTAATTACCAAAATAAATTAGGTCTTATTTTAAATTGGTATCTCCCACTATTTTCTTCAAACTATATTACCTCAATATATATAGTTCGCAAAAAATCTAATTAAAGATTTGCTAGTAAGAATAAGGATCCCATTTCAAATGTATATAGCCTTGTGGTGACACAACAAACTATATATAAATAAATAGGTAGACAACTCTTGTCAATTACATCAACTATGCAACTCCTTGTATTTTGTCTCTTAGATCATTTTGATCAAGTGGTGGCACATCCGAATCAAAATTATCCAAGTTAAGTCCGACCTAGCACTCCATATATTCAAAAAAAGAAAAATATCATCCATGTGGTGACACAACAAAACAATATTGTTCAATTTTCTTTATAAGCATCAAATGTGATAAATTAACATCTTAAATACTTAATACTTGCCTTGTGGTGACACAACAAACTCATATTAAATATTTAATACTCTATTAATTTTATCATGCTAGAAGCTGACGCTCGATATTCCAAATATCTTTGAACGCTTTAGACTTAATATAAAAAATTGAGGGGTTTGTTATTAATTTGTCTCATCTTGTTTAACGCATTTACATATATATATATATAAAATACGCGTCATTATTAATGAACATGCTAAGCATGCATTTTGCATAATATATATATATATATATATAGTATAGCATGCACATATAGAATACTATATTCTACCCGATTGATTATGAACTTTTATTCTAGTTTGGTTCACTAGAGCCACCAAGTGAACCAAAAGGTCAAACCCTTAGGGGCGCAAGAAATAATATTTAAATATAACTATTACATTTAAACCCTTGAGCTCCATTACAAACGGATCTTCATGCGCTTCTTCATCCTCGATCGCCAATTCTTCAAAATAATTCTAACTATTCCTATTACAAAACTATTTAAAATAAATAGAAACCTTGATCAGCAGTCAAGGGGAAGTACATAGGAGAGAGATAGAATTTACATTAAGAAAAATTAGAGAATACGAGGTACGCAGACCCCATTTAATAAAACCCATACATTCAACCATCCAACTAAAATAAAATCCAATCACATTGGTCAATAGTCCATAATCAATCCCATTTAGTATCATACACATCATCATATGCATCAATAAATAACATTCATCTCATGAATAATAAACATTTAATATATATATTGATATCATTTAATGGGCAACTTTAGTTAGTATAAAATCTAATTTTGAAACAAAATAAATTCCTTTATTTTAATCCAAATTTAAATCAAAATAAAACTATTTTATTTTAATTTATCCAATTTTGAATAAAATAAACTATTTTATTTTAATCAAAATCTTTAATCAAAATAAACTCTTTTATTTTAATTAATTATGGAATCCAATTCCATGTAAAAAAACTTTATTAAAGGAAACACGAATTTTCTTTCCTATTCACAAATAAACTCCTTTATTTTGAATAATATGAAATCTTATTTCATATCTAAATAAACTCCTTTATTTAAGGAAATTAGGATTCTTTTTTTCCTATTCACAAATAAACTCTTTTTATTTTGAATAATATGAAATCTTATTTCATATTTAAATAAACTCCTTTATTTAAGAAAACATATAATCCAATTTCAACTCCAATTAGTTATCATGGAATCCAATTCTAACTCTAATTAGTTAGCATGAAATTTAATTTTAAAATTAAAATAAACGCTTTTATTTTAAGATTAAAATAAACTTTTATTTTAAAATTAAAATAAACTTATATTTTAATTATAAAATAATTAAGAATATATATATATATAAATATATATCCGTGAATCATGATATATATATACATATATTATTAACGTAATATAATATATATATCCTATCAAGAATCCATATTACAATTTGTGAAACCGTAAAATTTAAAAGCAACTTTTACATATATCATATATATATATATATATATATATATATGTAAAACTTTTAAATCATGATGCACGTGAAAACATATCACGCAACCTTGAAATTCTTCGCTTTCTTTTTATGAAAATCGTGACTCATGATATTTGCCACGGATTCAACAGCGAAAAAGAAAGAATGGTTTCGCAATTTTTTTTTTTATACAACAAAATTATGCCCAATTAAATTATTTTAAACACATATCAATATACATATCAAATTAAAAACAATTAATAATTCGCATAAAGGTTTGGCTCTGATGCCACTGTTAGGTTTGTAATATTCATGTGCGCAATCAAATTGCATAAATAAGCGGAAACGTGTAAAAATCAGAGTTTAAAATTTTTTACAAACCATATACCCGGATCACCCTTTATGCACAATTATTAATTAAACGAAAAAGATGAATAAAAAACATACCCTTGAAGATCCGAGCTTCCTCAGGTACAAGTTCACCTCCAATCCTTTTCGCTCAACTTGAATCCACCGGGTTTGGTTCCTTCCTTTGATCAACGTTAGCCACCCAAGTGTTTGACCTCTAGAGGTGATCCACCAAGGAAGAAGAAAGATTTAAGAAGATGGGTGGTTGGCTAAACCCTAATTTTTCTATCTCTATAGAAAGGGAGCGTACTCTCCAACCATTGGAATTATCACGTCATCTTGATATCTGATATAAGACTCTTCTTATAAAGATATCAAGTAACCCTATTAAAAATAAGGTATTATTTAATTAAACCCTTTTAATTAAAGGGGCTCCCTAATCTTATTAGGGATAATTAATTAAACTCCTTTAACTAATTTTCCTTCCTAATCCAATTAGGAATAAATGAGAGTACTTATATTAAATTAATTCCTAAACTCTTTTAGAAATTAAAATAATAATAATAATTGTAATAATATTAATAAGACTCTCTTATTAATTTATATTTAATATTTCTAAAATATTAAATAATAATATTAAGCTATTTAATTTATTCTATCACCATAGATTAAATTAAATATACATAACATATTATTACGATTATGCCATTAACTTCTTAAATAATTATTCTTCATTTTATGGTGTGACCCTTTAGGTTCTCCATATTAAACCTATTGTGAATAAATCAATTAGAACAATTCTAATCTTATTTAAATAAATAAATTAAACAATTAATTTATTTAAATAAATAATATTTATTCTACAATAGGGATAAGCCTCCCTACATGATCAACGACTTTCCGTATAATATAGATTTCAACATTAATCATAAAAGAACCTTTGAGTAAATAGTTACTGTACAATTCAATCCTTCCACCATACAATGTCCCAATTAAATATAAAACATGGAATTACCGTCAAGTCTTATTTTATTTAATTATATGTATTTCGATCCTTAAATGCACAACTCAAATAATGCAAATTAGAAACTTCTTTCTAATTTCATTCTACCTTATGCCAAGGACTACTGGGTTGTCATTTATCGAATCACATAGACATTTCTCTTCTTTTATTAGAAGTGGTAGATTCTTTATCGATCATATATTATCTCCATGTACAACTTGTTATACCCAAGCATACCCTTTGATATACCCTAAGGGTCTTAAGGAATAAGTTAAAGTATAACTCATCATACACAAGATACTATGATGATCTCAAGTCCAAGGATTATTTGTACTACTATCACTACAGGAATTCCTATTGACAGGCAAGTAAAACTCCATTAGGTATTCCTTAGCGAGCCATGTTTAGTGAACTTATTTTCTAATAAGCACCTACATACTTGCTTTAGTGTCTCCACACAAACGATCATGAGATCAATCATCCTCATCCAATGAGCAAGCAACGTATGTACCAATCTATCCGGATTCACTAATCCCCAATTTAGTAATCCAATGATTGGAAACTATTTTAGTTTTAAGCTTTCTAAGAATTTAGATCTCATTAGAATGATCATCATCATTATTCTAAAAGCATTGCTTAAAACTATGGGTTTATCACATATTATAAAATAGCATCATGTAGATAATTAAAAGCCTTTAATAAATTAATACTTTTTATTAATAAATGAATAAGATTGTTACAAAGTATATGCTTTATCATCAAACATGATTGGCTTGTGTGCACACTACTTTCAGTAAGATGACGTTTGACTCCTCACCGGGGTTATCGCCGGTTTGAGCTGAAAGTAGATGTTGCTCAGGGTTACATCTGAGATTGGACTACTATAAGTGTTTGAATGCCGCAAGGTCATCTATGGGTGTGCCTGTCTGCCCGTTGTTAGCTCCGGGTCTGAGGTATGAGTGCCTCGGCAGGAGGTCTGAGCTTGAAGCTGATCGCATGTATCTGAAACAAGCATTTTTAGAGTTATCGCCGGAACTGAAATGGCATCCCTTGGGGCTATCACCAAGGATGGAGTTGCTACTCCCGATGTTATTTCTGGGACTGGAACTGAGCGTCGCGGTGTTATCGCTGAGACAGAACTGTCTTCTCTGGTGTTGTTGTCGGTCTTTTGATCTGCGTACCTCGGGATTATCTCCGAGATTGGAAATGACATTCCCGGTGTATGTTCTGGGTTTGAAATGAAGTTCCCGATTTGTGTTCCAAGTTGGAACTGAATTTTTGATAGTATCCGAAATGGATGTAAGCTGTCTTCCAGGGTTATCTCCGAAAGATGAATATGCCCTCCTGCAATGTTAGTAACAGGCATGCAGAAAATTTCGAGTGTCTACAGATGCCCCTCTTTATCATATTCATGCAATGCAAGTCATGGATAGGATAAAGAATCCTAGACACTTGAAATGCAAGAAGGATAAACATGATGCTATATGCAGCAACATGATGCAAATGTATGTAGCATGATTGCCAGGTAATCCTGTTGGGATGACAATCAGTGATGGCTTGGACATGCGATCCAAGTCTTCAAGGATGTTGACGTTGGGGCTATCACCAAAGTCTTGAATCCTAGACATTGGCTTATATTCCATAGAGGTACCTCTTGTGTATAAGAGATCTGTGGGGATAAAGCTATGTCTGTTTGAGGATGTGTATAACATATTCCCTCATTCTGTCGGAGTTACTACCAACAGTTTTGTCGATGTCAGGGTTGCCCGACCTTCGTTGATGTGTGTATCACCAGATAGATCCCTGCTGGGTGCATTGTCAAGGTTACTTGACCTCCATTGATGTATGTGTCAATGGTCGCATTGCGTTGTAAACCCCCGCCGGGGATATGTGGATGAGTTGCTTCGATGGGTTTACTTGCCATCGGCTGACATGACGTCAAGGTTGCTTGACCTTCATTGATGTGTGTATCAATGGTTGCATTGCGTTGTAACCCCCGCCAGGGATATGTGGATGCTTGAAAGATGTGCGTTGTGACCCCCGTCGGGGATACGCAATCATTTGACAACTTCGGCGTTGTAACCCCCGCCGGGGAGGTTTGATATTTCATGATTTTGCGTTGTAACCCCCGCCAGGGAGGTTTAGGGTTGTGACCCTGTAAATGACGGCATCGGACCTTTGTGGGGTATTGCCAAGCATGATCTATGAAAGCTGAGCTCATTGGTATAGTATACCCTGCATTTAGGAGAATACCATTGAGACGACGGGAGTTTAACTTTGACCGACAAGAAACCAAGATTTCCAGCTATTCCGCTCAATCATGTAGCACTTTTATTCTTGATTTGGCATTTTCAGCTTGTGAGACCTCCTTTGCAACTCTAACTGGAGTGAGCCGGAGGTGTGGGACCCATATAGAAGTGTCTATGTATAGGCAAATGGTTGCTTTCATAAGTCATTTTCAAGTTGCGCAGCGAAGAAAATCTGAGAGCTCTTCTTCAGATCTGCTGAGTTCGGGCAACTTTCTGCATATTCTCGCCACCGCATAAAGCGTTCTTCAACGTCCCCGTAACGATGCGTGTATTTTTTCCAGTTTCTATCCGTTGGAAAATGACTTATCAACATGAAATGCATTTAGACACATAGTAGTGAATATGCATGCTGATATGACTTGATAAAAATATTCAACATAGCAAATGTTAGTATTAAACCATGCTGAACATAATGATGTGAAAAAATTTAACTTTTGAAAGAGTCAAATTGGCACCTTTTACTATCATTTCTTATCCTATCTGAGGACAAATGAGTAAAGGTAGAAAAGCAAAATAATCCTGGTAATTAGACTACACTTACGAATTTTTTACTGTGATGTGATAATGCATGTAGGATGTATATAACTGTGTACAGGTGTGCTACTGAATGGCCACCTAGTCATGCCTATGTACATGTGGATAGTCCCATTTACAAAGGGGGCTATGGCAAAATTTTCCCAAAATATAGGTATTGGGTAGTCATGCATTTTTAACTCTACTGTGGATGTATGTTAAAACAATGCATGCATGCATGTAATCATAAAATGCATTTTGAAAAGCTCCATGTAAGAATTTACCACACCCTTTCTGAGGTGATTTGGAGATTTGTTGTCCAGATATTATGGATCCGGATCAACCGAGTAGTTCCCGCAGGACCACTTCTGGTGTACGGAGGAGAGCTTCTGAAGAGCCTCAACGCTGCTTACGTCGATGACCTCGTCGCTTAGTGGAGGCGCGTGTCACGTCCTATTTGGGTTGAAGTGTCGAATGTTGAGGACGAGGAGGAGGATGTACCGATCGAGGTTCCTGCTCCTGCTGTACGTGTTCCCCGTAGGGAATTGCCAGGTATTCAAGTGACAAACCCAGATCTTCTGGGTGACTTGAGTAGGTATCCTTCAGTATACCTACACGCAAATGAGGTATAAGTTAGATCTTTAATCTTCCTTATTTCCTATTGATGAGGAGTCAAGGATTCTGATGTTGATCTACATTTGATGTAGGTTCCCGGCTTCACACAGCCTCGAGGGAACTGGTTTAGCATCCATTCTATGTATCAGGCTTTGCATGATGACTACAGAGCGATCGTCCATGGCTGGGGATTTGGGATATTCTTCTCCATTCTACCCCATTGCTGTCCCTGGGGTTACATCAGGGCATTGTCTGAGCGGTGGTTTCACCAGACTCAGTCACTCCATTTGCTGGACTGTGAGGTGATGATAACGCCAATGGATTGATGGTTTATCACAGGTATGGAGTTTGGAGGGGCGCCGGTGCCTTGCACGACGGATATCACCCTCATCGCCATCGATCCTTGTTAGGAGTTCCGGTGGAGGCACTCAAGGCGGGTGGATCAGACGTCGGGTCCTCTCCGAAAGCGTAGATCTTATGAATGGGCCGCTGAGTGAGCCCATACCCGATGATGTGAGAGTCGTGGATTGCATTCTTTGGCGATTGTTCCCGATGATCATTAGGGTCGCCATATCGATAATTCCTCTCTCACGGTGTCCCACGCTTTGATCGGCGCCACTCGACACGTGGACCGTATAGGAGAGTATGATTGGGGTTTCTACACCTTTGGCTACTTCCTTAGGGGAATGCGCATGCGATCGCAGGGCTTGACCAAGGCGTGGATAGGATTCTACCCGTTTCTGCTGGTGAGTGTTTCTCTTGTCTTTTCCCATGTATAGGTTAAGAGTGTTGACTGACAGCAGATGTTGCCTTTGTGTTGACAACGGATGCCAAGCTTTGTGTTTCTGAAAACTTTCCCAAGACATGTTGAGTGCGGTTAGTTGGGTACGCTTCATAGATTCCCACCAGTAATCTGCCTCTCCACGAAACATAAAGGTGGCGAATGTAACCTTTTGTTCCTCCGTGCATCCCAAGACATCGAATATCTTGGTAATTTTCTTGACCCACGTTTTTGCCTTAATCGGACGGCTTTCCCGTAAACTGTGGTCCTAACTCCTTGAATCGCTTGGGTTGTAATGGCATCACAGCGTCATCATCATTTCCACCCGTATTTTGTACACGAGTCTCCCTCGTCTGATTTTGCATGAACTACAAAAAGCTCCTAAATATTCCATCATTCATCGTTTGCTTGGTAGCGATGTTTACAGGAGGAATATTGTCTTCCTGTTGCACGTTATCCTGGTTTGTGACTAAAGGTTGTTCCACAGTCTCATACACTCCATTATTAACGTTCTCAACAACCATTCTTAAATATTGCCATAAAACAAGGTTAATTAAACAAATTAACATATCACATAATATCCCTATATTACGAATGAACCAACAAATAAGCTTAGATAGGACACACTAAATGAAGGATTTACTCATCTCTCCCTCCTAGTTCTATTCCCCGATCTCCGCCAGAGACCATATCCCTAAGCTTTAATACCAACCGTGGCGCCCCAAAATAAGTATACAACACCCATTCTAAGTCGCCAAATACATGGTACAGTAAAGCAAACTACAACTTCAATAATACAATTGTCGTGTAAAATACGACAAACACATACTGTGAGTTTAAATACAAATATTGTCTTCTGAGCAATATCCACACCCAAATAAGTCCTCATTACAATTATTCATACACTATTTTACGTAAATAGTGAGGACTACTAAAACATCTTTCTAGAACCATCACTCCATACCCCGACTCGATCCTGCTATGTTCTCACCTCCTGAGAAGAAAAATGGAACAAAAAGGAAAAGGGTGAGCCCAACTAGCCTAGTAAAGAATATTATGACTAAGATAATATACAACAAATTATCATTAGTCTTCAACAGGGAAAAATTTGATAGAATATAATAGACAACAAGTTTTAGATCAACAAATACAATGAAAATAAAGAATCCATTGAAGAGTCACGTAGAGAATGAATTCTACTATCTTCTAAGATTTAAGAGTCCATCATCAATATTTTATCCTCAGTAACATCAATCAATATACATCTTTTAATCAAATATTCATCTTTGCACTACAAAATAAAGATATTCATTTATTTCACCAAATGGCCATGTTCATCTCTCAACACCTATTCATCTTTACTCTACGGGCCAAAGATATTCATTAGTTAATCATTCATCTTTGCACTACGTGCCAAAGATATTCAAGAATATCATCATTTAGGACCGAGGATGATGAAAATATTTTAAAGAAAACGAATCCAAAGGAGATGTAAGGGCGAATATTAGGATTCAGTATTACGGTTATCCAAGATCAATAATACTCCATAATAACTAAATTTTGAAGCAGAATTCAAAAATAAAGATCAAGACATGGATACAATCAAAGATAGTAACCATAATAGACATCTTGAACAAAAAGAAAATTTTATTTTTTGGTGAATAGTGCCGTATAAGTGAATAGTAACCCCGACACAAAAAGTTCCAAATTTGATTAAAAAGTTTACTAATATTTCTAAGATAATGATATTGAAGAAAATAATATCATTTAAGAAGAAAATAACATCCCTTACCTCAAAATAACTAGATTTCGATCGGAATATCGGATAGAAAGTCAAGGAAACTTGTCTTAGAACAACAACTCTCAAAGTATCAAAATACTCACAAAAATACGCTCGATAATCTAGAGAGAAAAGAGAGAAAGCTTATATTTCGGTGTGATTTTCAATTCTAACTTAGCCCTCTATTTATAGGAAAATGTTAAGACGCAAAGCGAGACTGACCACAACTTGCACGATGGCTTTACCGCTACTATTGCCACCCACTACATTTGAAATAAAATTCAAAGACATTTTTTCACCAACCACAAGTGGGGCCCACTCAATTCTAGAATTTTCCACCAAAATCATTTATAAACCTAATTTTCAATCACCACCTCTTAAAATTCACAACAAATCATACGCTCATTTTAACGGTTCAAAATTTGTGGACATATACTCAACTTATATATGTATAACATATCCAAAAATCACAACGATCCAACTATTGGATTAAAAATTATAACTCACGCAATATATCGTAAAGATACTGATTTGATTTTTAATACCTCCATTCCGACAAAAATACTGATAAAACACCTCAACATTAATTCCTTCAATTATAAACACATAAAATAAATAAATCCATCATTTATATCCGCATCAAATAAATATTTCCTTATCAATAATTAATTATTCACAAATAATATTACAAAATCACAATAATGACAACCAAGCAGTTCCTAGGAAAGAGGGGGCTTTCCAATAAGGATTTCTCCTTACTGGCGCGCAATTAGGTGACCAAACCTCTCCTTAGACAGAACTTTCTAATGCTATCTAATAATATTATTCAAATAATATGAATTATTGATATGATAATGAGAAATACTGTGCAGTGACAATTATTGAAATAGCAATAATATCAAATATCAATGCAAAGAATTATTGAATCAATAAAATAAAATATTGAATAAGAATTATCGTAATAATTATTGAGTAGTGCCTTCTTACGTAAGGATCAATAATTCAAAAATATCAGTAATACAAAGTCTTTCATCAAGTAACCACGCATATTATCAGATTTTTAACCACCGGGTATTCCAACAAAGTTAATTCTAGAATAACTTCTGCAAGTTATTTATAAAAACTCATACTTTGTCGCTTTCCTTCATCCAACCGCTTTTCCACATATGGGGCCCATAAATTGTTATATAAATCATACGAATATTCCCCGACAACAAGAATATTCCACGACCAAACAAATATTCCCCGACAGAAATGAATATTCTATAACCACTTGCTTATTTTGCAAAATTTGCACATTTCACCCATAACCAAAGCATTATATCAAATTAACACCTTATTAATTTAGAATAATGAATAGAAGAAAATTAAATTTTATTTATAATAAGTTGGGGTCTTACATGTATGCCGATCTTGCCTCCTGCCAATCGTTATTGGCCTATTTTGCAGTCACCACCCGTCATTGAAATACCATTGTTGGGGATTGACGGTTTTACATTGTCAGAGGGCTCCTGGTCTCAGGAGATATTCCAGCATTGGTGGATCCCTCGTACTATTGGAGCTCAGACCTGCGCCACACAGTTTATGGGGAATATAGTTCCAGGATCCGTGATTTATGACGGATTGGCTAGCTTTATGTCGAGATCCGACTCATGTGACATAGATTGATGATTGATCGACCAACAAACCGGATCTAAAACATCTTTTCATTCTAGATTCAAGCGTAGATCCTTCAGTTAGATACTTTTGATCCTTCTAGCTCAAGCGCCCGGCCCCTCAGTGACCCATATGGCTTTCACGGCAGATCCTCCTCAGATCGGCCGACATCCCTCAGAGATAGAGATCCAAAGACTCAAGAGGAGTTATATCAGTGGACGATGTCGATGATGTGAACATCGACACCATCGACTTTTTCGATGTATTTCTCGTTATCTCTTTCGATAGGCCTCTGTTAGGTCATTGGGTAGCTTCACCCCATTCTCGCTATATCTTTTGATAGGCCTCTTTATATGTTGGGTAGCTTCGCCCCATTTCCTTGTATTTTAGTCAGATGAGATGTATTAGATGATAATATACTTAGGAATGTATGTACGCTTTTCATTCCTATATCATATTGTCATCTATCAGATCACGCATGTTATTATGTTATGCATATGTATGTATGTCCGTAGATATTCAAAGATGAATTGGATGGTCTTATGACACTACCAGTCATGATGTCTTCTTCGACGATTAGCCAGTATTGATCATACCCCACCATTTTTGGTGGTATCTGGTATGCGCTCATGGTATGATAGTATCACTATTACAAAACAATAAATAGACAACACTTAAACCACAATATTTTTTATAAAAATATTGTGGTATTTTTTTTCACAATATTTTAAAAAAAAAAAACGTTGTAGATATATATAAAAAACATTATGTATTTAAGTTATAATCTTTTTTTAAAGAAAGCGTTATGTATGTAAAAAAGCACGGAGGTAGAGTCGGGTAATAAAAAAAACACGGAGGTCTTCATTTGTCCCTTCTCCTTTTGGAAGTCCTGAAACCCTAACTCTTATCTGATTACAAAGAAAAATGGCGAATCTAAAGTCCCTTCTTCGTCAGTTGACATAGCAATGTCAAGAAACCCTCTTTCTTTCTCACACTCAAAACACACACACAAATAGTGTTTGTTGACATAGCAATGTCAAGAAACCCTCGTTCTCTCACTCAAAACACACACAAATAGTGTTTGTTGATGGACTGCTTCCTTTCATACAACAATCCCTCCGTTTTGAAATCGTTACCTTCCTCGGTGAAGATTCGATTCTCTTCTTCTGTCTCCACGACCACCATCGCCTATAATCGCCGTCCGACACAATATTACCTCAAAATCCCTAAAACCCCAATTTCTTCCTATAGAATTTCGTCACAGGAAAGACAGAAAAATCGTTGAGGGAAAGAGATGGATCACATGGCAGCTGCAGAAGAACGAATCGTAACAGAGAGATTGAGGCAGAAACTCAACGAAGTGAACTCTGCTGCTCAAAACCAACTCTCGCCCATCCAAGACCATGTCAATTTCACCCTCCAGGTCCTTGTCTCTCTCTTCCCTATTTTTTTTCTCTCTCACTCTATATATATGTGTTTCTTTTTTCACTATGTAAATAATGGGTTGTGAATTGAGAATTGAAAAAGACCCATTAATTGAGAATTGGAATATCATGAATTTGCTGGGTTTTGTGTTGCTTAGCTTGATTCATCTTTTTATTGGTGTTTCTCGGATGTTTGGTTATGCACGGATGAATACAGGGCTAGTTTTTAATTATATACAGTTTTGCAGTTTTTATATTATAAGGCTACTTTATTTAGTTGTTGGTTTATTTCTTCGATTGCATAAGTATTATCATTTGGATTTGTTTGCTGAGTGCCTTGTGTTTATTGCCTAAAAGGCAGTAGTTTTCCCATTTTGAGTTATATGGTCAATTTGAATTGATTATTTATAGTTGCTATTTCACATTTTTCGCTGTAACTGTTTTCTTTGTTCAATTTGGTAGGTAAGACCGGAAGAAGCATACTTTTAATATAGTATGCACACTTTCTTGTTTGTGCATTCTTCAGAAATTGTTGCTGAATGGGTCAAACAAGCAAGGAACAGGGCAATCACAGAGCAAGCATTAACTCTTCTGCAGTCATATGCAACTGCAGTCAGCCTTACTTGTTTTTAGATTTAATTGAATCTTTATGTTACTTGTGTGGCATGGGTGGGTGTTTATATAGTGTGGGTTACAATTAAAACTGTTTCTGAGAAGTATTTATGTCACTTTTGCTGGACAGGAAGTGACTCTTTAGCTTGATCAATGAACTGCCTACTGTCTTTGAAGTTGTAACAGAAAGGAAGACTTTTAAAGACAAGCCCAGTGGAGATAGCGGAAGCAAATCTCGGGGAAGCACAAAGGTGAGACCAAAAGAAGTTGACTGATGTGTTTCTTATTTTATTTTTCTTGTTTGTTTTTTGTTTGTGTTGAGATGAAAACTATAATTGGAGAGAAGTTTTCCAAAAAGACAAACTTTTTATGAGCATATACTATATACTGCACAATGGTGGTGTGCTATTTTATCAACACTATTGAAGTAATGCAAGGTTAAAGAAGTTATTGATGGCTTTCAGATCTTCATCTCATATGCTTGACTGGCTTGGTTTTAGTTGTGGTCTCCTTATGTTTAGAGATTTAAGTTGATCCTTGAAGCTGGATTGTAGCTTGGGTTCAAGGCTTGTTCATTTGATTGGCCTATCTTGTAGTGTTCATTTGATATTGGATGGAAAAAAATTTTAAGTTTTGTGAATAACATGTAACAGTACACATTCATCCTAACTGCAAGCAAAGCATTACCAAAATCGTGTACAAGATATGGAACGACCACTTCCAAATTTATATCTCGGAAAAACGTAGGTGTTCGAATTCCTGATGATGCTGTATGTCAAGCAATTCTTGAGAAGATGGGTGCCCCTTTGCTGTCTACAAGGTAGTCAGGAATTTTAGCTATAAGTTAATATTTGAAACAATTGATACTTTAGCAGCTTACACATTTGACTTGCGCTGACTCTATAATCCTTGCTTATAGATGTTACACCACTGATACTTAATCATCTCTACTTAACTGTAGCTCTGCAATTAACTTTCAAATCTCATTACTTTTGTTTGACTGTGCATATTCAGCTGATACAGAAATGATTGGTTTAAGAGTTTTTTCCCCTCGTTCCTTTTGTATTATTGGATTGAGGAGTCTTTGCTCGGATTTTTGTTACTTCTTTTTATATTTTTGTACCGATAAGGTGCTTGTTTATATCTAATCGAGAAAAAAGATAATTAATATTAACAAGGTGTTAAGGATGTATCTTCAATTGATTGAGCAAGTTGTTAAGTCTTCCCAGTGGGGTGCTTTAGCAGTGTGGTTGTTTTGCTATTTTTTGAGGCATTTGGTCAGAGAGGGATGATTGGCTTTTTAGTGATCAGTGCATATCTTTTGCTATGGGACAGGGTCATATACTTGGTTTCTTTTTGGTCTTCAGCGATGGGTGCTTGTGGTAGGATTAATTTTCATTTTAATAGTTATAGAGGGGGACCTGAGCACTGCCTGTTTCTAAGGCTTTTGTAAATTTTCATTTTTATAGTTTTGGAGCATATTCTCTCTCTCTACCCTATCTCTATTATGATAAAAATCTTCTTATCTATTTAAAAATTCTCCCCAGTGGGGTTATTAAGCACTCATTCAATTCTAAAGCTTAAAGTTGATAGGGATCTTTCTTTCCTAACTTGGTCACCACATCACATGCCTCTCTTACTTAAATTATCTGGTGTCTGCTGCCTCACACTTTCATTTTGTTTGTTGCACATCATCACAGAAGTTAACACATCATGCTTAGAAATTAAAATCTTTCCCTCCTGCAATGGATCTAGAATTGAGATTAAGGAATGGCATGAATCTAAAAATACGTTAGTTTGATTGTATTCTGTTATAATACCTCCGGGGTCTTGTTTGGTAGTCTGTTAATCCTTTTTGGATGTTCCAAAACACTGTCCAAAATTTGGTAGTCTGCTTACTTTAATTAAGAATTATCCTTTGTTGCTTTTCATGTATTGGTAGACTGTCTTTGGGAGTAATTTAGATCGTGCGGTGCATTTTATGGAACTTCCAGGAGATATACCAAACAGGCAAGCACACCTTTTATTCATTAATTTAAAGATGATGTTTTACATTATACTGCATAAAATTGCAAACATTAGAGAAGGTTATTCGCTTTACAGTTTACACTTGGTAATATCTCTTAAATTTAAAAACCTGAAAAAAGATTGCTTTTGCTTTATGACTATGCTAAAACTCATTTGAGCATTGATCGTTTGCAATTTGTTCTATAAAGGTAGACATTCTGTGGAGAAACTTGGCTGATCAAAGCTATACCTTTTGTTTTTGTAAAGAATTTTATGTTTGATTACTGGCCTCTGTTGGAACCCCAGTGAGCATCTTGCTGGTAAAATCTAACTAATCCAAATGAATTTTCCCCATCAATTAAACTGGCAAAGGTAAAAAAAAGAAAAAACCCAGAAAAGTTTGATTGCATGTGTTGGATGATGTTTAATACTTTAATTGTTTGTAGGCTTTCCATTTGACTTGAATTAATTCTGTGTATTAGTCACATCTTATAGAGCTTTCTACCTACCTTCCCCCACCCTTTTAATTGTATGTTTGTTCAATCTCATTTTAGTTGAATGCTGATTGATTCATGTGAATATACCTCAAGGCTTGAAATCAGTTCTTTGAAATTAATAATTAACAATTGATTGGCTTTAGATGTTACACCACTGATACTTAGTCATCTCTACTTAACTATAGCTCTGCAATTAACTTTCAAATCTCATTACTTTTGTTTGACTGTGCATATTCAGCTTATATTTGGTGGACAGCACATCAAATATTGTAAAAGGAGAGATCATAACTGTGAAATCCGATTCTGATCTTCTTTGGACGATATCGATAAAGAAACAATGAAGAATATTAATGGCGAAATGAAGACTGAAGTGTTCTCTTGAACTGTATTGTTCTGGTTTCCTACAATTGAGGTGACTAGCAACAAGTTGTCTTGAAATTTTAGTGATCTAATGAGTCTTATTATTTATTGGTTTGGTTAGATTAGATGTTAGATTAGTCTTTTGATCAAGTTTAGTTTTTGTTTAGATTGAATTAGATTTGTAAGGGTTTTAAGTTGATGTATTTTGAATGGTTGATACATTTTGGCTTTAAATTTAAATGAGAAATTATATCTTTTTTAGCTATATATTATAGCATTAGCAGATTGCAGGTGCACTGGTAATATAGGTGAATCACACTTTTTTATTTATTTTTATTTTTTCAAGTCAATCTACAACATTTTATAAACGTTGTCTGTTGTTGCTTTTTATGGTCGATATCTAAATAGATGATACATTATAAACGTTGTGTGAAAGTGCCTAAACGTTGTCTGATATTTTAAACTACAACGTTTTTATTCAGAAAACGTTGTGGAATCATACATTCTACAACGTTTTTAAGCATCTGCTAATTTATGAAAAAAAAATCTACAATGTTTTTTTCTTAAAAAATGTTGTGGAATGTGATTAACTACAACGTTTTAAAAACGTTGTGTAAGGGTGTCAAATAGATGACACTTTTAACCACGACGTTTTTCTGACTAAAATCACGTTTTTTTCGCGTTATCTATTTACTGTTTTGTAGTAGTGTATATCACCATCAGACATGGCGATCGTAGATGATTTATTGCAACATACTATGACCCTATTAATGTTTCAGGTTCCCACAGGATTTGTAGAGGGTATTGCTAGGGCAGTGGGTATCGGAGAGGCAGGTTTTTCGATTTGGGACCCAAGAGTTGACTCTTACTTTGGAGGAGTATGCACGGTTGACGATGCTGCTGCTGGACAGACCTTGCGTGCATATAGCTATCGGAGACATGAGCAGACAATTCATGACCCTCACCGGATTGAGGCGTAGACCGGTCCAGGATGAGATTACATCTGGCCACGTGATATCCCAGCATTTTCTGTTTGACAGATTTGACTCTGAGGATAGTTATGCACGGCATTCCGGGGATTTCACCACACCGAGGACCATTGGTGTTCAACCGTGGTGGATGTCTCGCTTTTAAGCGATTGTCATACGCCTTCATGCCGCATGAGACATGGATGAAATTTGGATATCAGGCGTCATTATGGCGGTGAGAGAGCTCTCGTGGAGGGTTATACCATTGTTCCGATGATCATTGCAGAGACTCTGAGGTCAGCTACATACTGTTGCATTTATCCGGCATGAGTGTTCACAGGTAGCTCGGTCATGCTGTATGTGTGATTTATGTCACACTTGAGACCAATTGGCACATTTAGACGGCATGGGTTTTGTTTCACCCATGATATAGCCATGTCGTACTCCTTTCAGCCTGCGGAGTGTACAGATGCTGCATCGTGGTCAGCTTTTCTGGCAGGGATTAGAGACCCGTTTGCTATATTGCCGTGTTCAGGGCTTAGCTCACCCTACAGCTTCATTACTCATGCTCCGGGCATGTATTATCTCCCTCTGGCTGGATTGAGGGGCATGATTACTTACCGCCTGGCGACCGCGTGATGTGTCAATGACCGATTCAGATTTTCATCCTTATGAGGGGCAAATGAGTCAGCCATTTCGCTTCACACCGCTTTATCACGGAGGATGATCTAGGTCAGATGCCTATTGGAATCGGCCCGAGTCATGGATTTTCTGTCACCATCCCAAGTTATTCTCGCAGAGTATTCCGCATGGATGGAGACAGAGATCTGCCGATCATGCAGAGTATCCACAAAGGTGAGACCGATTCGATGATGAGGAGCCTATAGAGGAGGCCGACATTCCCATCGATGATTTGATCTGGCGGGTCACAAGATTTGTGATGGATTCTCCCACCCCGAAAAGCCATCAAGTACTCGATTATTTCTAAGACAACATTTGGAGCAGAGCTTACATCCGATGACCCATGAGAGATCAAAGGCTAGGGGCGCGATGTTGTGACTCTTGATGAGAGAGATTTCGCTCTGTTAGAGAGGGATGAGGCTAGATCGACCAGTGGATGTATTGATTGCGGAGCGGGATGATCACTTATCTCTGCTAGGGATGTGGCCATTGCGGATAAAGACTTCGATTATATACCATATATTCGTCGGTCTTGTCGTCGACGAGTGCTTACATTGATGAGCATTATGCCACCATGCAGCTAGCCTCGATCCGTTAGCTCGTGTAGATACCTCAAGAAGGTGAGCTTGCAGCATACTACCTCCGCCTTCGAGAGAGGGATGCTATGTTAGATCCGATAGTCCGCATATATACAGATCTGTAGATAGCTTTGTATTTTCCTGCACAGACTAGCTTAGCCATTTTGTCATGTACAACACATATGTATATATCAAACAATATTATGTATGGTAGGGAAATATATTTTGATTCACTTTCCTTTTAGTTATGCCTTGATACTTGCTTGATATTTGCCTGTTTCTTCAGAGCCTTGTGATCTTGATGCATTCTGAACTTATCTTTGATAGATGAACATTGAGACGTCGCAAGATCTCTCAGAATGGATCATTGATTTCTGTATATCCCTACCATCTTTGGTGTTTTGGGACTGGTATCTGTATGGAAAAATGGAGAGGAGGGTGGTTTTTCCTCTCTGAGATTGAAAACACCACAGATGGTCGCCAGTACTTCTATTTGTGAGAAGTCTAGTTAATTCCATCCCTTATGAGTTGGTATTGCTTTTTGAGGCGCGATCGCAGCTTAGATGGTCACCGAATCTTCTATTTGTGAGAAGAGGTTGGGTAATTTCATCCCTTTGATCTGAAACTGATGAAATGTGGTGAATTGAAGATTGATCCCAGTACCGTGTGCAAGAATTTTTGTTCTGGTAGGGGTTAGACTGAACCATGAATGGCTGCCTACGTACTTCTATTGAAGAGGAGATCAAGTCTGCGTAGTTCGAACCTGATGTAAGAGGTTCAACGCTGAATGTGAAAGGCAGAAGTTTTATTGATGAAGAAGGGTGTAGAAGTATTTTTATTGTTTTTGTTGTTTATTGCGACCGGGCCATTTAGCATATGGTTGCCTATGTACTCCTATTGAAGAGGAGATCAGGTCGACATAGTTCGCCCCTCAGGACGAATCGCAGATGAAGAGAAACGTGAATCTCATGTGCAGGCTATACTGCAGGGAGAAGAAAGTTTGATCCCATAATGGAGATAAACTGCATGTGTGGAAAAAGTTTGATCCCGTCTTCAGGACCAACTGCAAGCGTAGGAAAGTTTAATCCTGTCTTCAGGATAAACTACAGGCGTAGAAAAGTTTAATCTCGTCTTTAGGATAAACTGCAGGTGAAAAAGTTTAATCCCGTCTTCAGGATAAACTGCAGATGTGAAAGGTTCAATCTCGTTTTCAGGATAACCGAAATTGTATGAAAGGTTTGAAATGAGGTGAAACCAGGCTGCTGGTTTGAAGTTTATGTTTCCCTGAGGGGCAGAAAAGTTTGTAAAAAGGAGAGGGTTCAAAACCTAATGACCGGTAATTTGATGATCAAAACCGGATGTTTGTTTGATGGTAACTTCGATATAGTACTGCTTTCACGGTGTCCGAGTTGATAAGTCGTAGAAATTCATCGCCATCCATTTCTGCAATAAAGAGAGCACCTCCTCGCCAATACCTCCTCGACAATAAATGGGCCTTCCCGCTTAGGAGCAAATTTTCCTTTAGAATGATCTTGGTTGTCAATGATCTTCTTCAAAACCAAGTCATGTTATTTGAATCGCCGCAATCGGACTTTTTTGTTGTAGGATCGTATGATCCTTTGCTTATATAATCACCATGGAAGATAGCCGCGGTTCGCTTTTTCGCCTATTAGAGACAACCGGTGATACCGCCTTGTACCCATTGGTCTTCATTCAACCGAGCATCCATCAATACTCGAGGGATTCCATTTCCACCTCTATAGAGCACCGCTTCCATCCCATAAAGCTAATGAGTAGGGGTTGCCCGGTGGAAGTTTGCATGGAAGTTCTCGTAGGCTAATAAAGTCGAGGCAAGAGGTCGCCATCCTTTGTGATTGGCGGACATTTTTTGCATGATCTTTTTAATGTTTTTATTAGCCGCTTCAACAGCACCATTCATCTTTGGACGGTAGATAATGGAGTTGAGGTGTTTGATGTGGAATTTTCTGCATAACTCCTCCATCATTTTGTTGTTAAGGTTTTTAGCATTGTTTGACACAATGACCTCTAGTTTTCCATATCGATAGATGACATTGTTTCTGATGAAAGCAATGATAATTTCTTTAGTAACCCTGGGGAAGGAGGCTGCTTTTACCCATTTGATGAAGTAGTCGATCATGGTGAATATAAATCGATGTCCATTACTGGCTTTGGGCTCGATGGGCCCGATCACGTCCATTCCCCACATTGAGAAGGGCCATGGCGAACTCATATTGTGGAGTTCCCTTGAAGGGGCGTGGATATCATTCCCATGAATCTGGCATTGATAGCACCTCTTGACGTGATCATCACAGTCAGCTTTGAGTGTAAGCCAATAATCCCTGTCCTGAGGATCTTCTTGACAATTAGGGGTCCGCTCATGTGAGGGCCACATACTCCACCATGGATCTCATCCATGAGTCTCTGAGCTTGGTCTTTATCTAGACATCTGAGGAGACCTAATCCAGTATCTCTTTTGTAGAGTGCATCTCCGCAAGTCGATGAATTCGCCTCTTCTCAGTTAGGCTCGCATCAGCGGGTGTAGATCCATCTCGTAGATACTCCTTGATGCATTGATACCAAGGGTTATGGATGGGAGGTAGTTCATCCGATACTTCTCCAACATAATTCTTATAAACTGGGGCTTTTTGTAGAGCAAACGTGATGCTTGGCATGTTTTCCTTGTCAGGTATGTAAACCAAGGAGGCCAACGTTACTAATGCACTTGCAAAATCATTCCTATTACGAGGAATGTGTAGAAAAGAGATTTCTTCGAACTCCAAAGCCATCTGTAGAACTTGCCGATGGTAAGGCAGTAAATATAATTCTTTGGTTTGATAAATTCCTGTGGATTGTCGATTACCAATTCGAATCCCCAAAGACGCTTAACCACCTAACGCCTATTGAACGGAAAAGTTTTAGCCCCATGATCATACCTTTCATACTTAGTCGTGTGTTGTTGGTGCCGATAAACCGCAATTTGACAATGACGGATATCGCTCCCCGTCATCGGATATTAGAACTGCCTTCTCAGCCTCCAGAGCCTTCTGCGTTAATAACTCTATCAAAATACATTTTTCACGTGCAACATGTATCGTACTGATGTTGTTGCTGAATTGTCATTATCCCTTCATCGGGAAGTATGTTTCCAAGGGTTTGTAGTCCCCTGCAGGTGTGGCGACATGTTGATCCGCAATTCCTTGACCTTTGACAGACTTTTGCATCACGTAGACGATGTCAAATTGTTGTAGGATCAACTGCCATCTGGACAATCGACAATTCAGTATGGGCTTACTGAACACATACTTGAGAGGATCTACACAGGATATAAGATGGGTTGTGTGACCGTGGGGGTAATGCTGTAACCTCATGGAAGCCCATGCTAAAGCACAACAAGTCTTCTCAATCAGAGTGTACTTGTGTTCACCGATCTTTCAATCTTTTCTTTGAGGTAATAGATAGCTTGCTTCTTGCCTCTATCGTCTTTTTGCCCTTCAAAGATACGACCCATGGCATTGTCATTTATGGACAGTACATGAACAGGGGGAACATCATCTCTGGAGGTACCAAAACAGAGCGTTAATCGCTTTGCTCTTTGATGGTAAGGAAGGCTTTCGACGACACTCATCGCTTCCATTTCATGGAGGAGTTCTTCCTTAATAGCTTGAAGATGGGCTCACAGGTTACTGTGAGTTGAGAGATAAACCTGCTAATGAAGTTGATTCTTTCCAAAAATCCCCGTATTTCCTTCTCTCGTCGAGGAATGGGCCTTTCCTCGATGGCTCGGATTTTGGTAGGATCCAGCTTCAATCCTTTGTGGTTGACTAGAAAACCTAGCAACTTGCCTAACTTAATACCAAAGGCGACTTCGTGGATTCAACTTCAAGTTGTATTTACGCAACCTCGTTGAAAAGTTTTCGAGATGGTCTAAGTGGTCCTCCTCCTTTCGGGATTTGACAATGATGTCATCCACGTAGATCTCTATCTCCTTGTGTATTAAATCATGGAAAAGAACCATCATAGCTCGTTGATAGGTTGCCCCGACATTGATGAGGCCGAATGACAAACCGTCTGTAGCAAAAGGTTCCCCAAGGCGTGATGAAATCAGTTTTTTCACGATCTTCCTCAAAGAACCATAATTTGATGGTACCCGCAGCAATCAAAAAAAAGAGTACATGCCAGATTGAAAGCGAGATTATCAATAAGATTGTGGATAAATGGCACGGGAAAGCTATCTTTAAGGCAAGCTTTGTTCAAATCCCGGTAATCCACGCATACTTGTACCTTTCCTTCTGGTTTAGGCACGGGAACAATGTTGGATATCCACTCCGGATATGTAGACACCATGATAATGCGAGCTTAAAATTATTTCACAATTTCTTATTTAACTTTTAAACTCCATTCAGGTTTCAATCGCCTGAGTTTTTGCCTAACTGGCTTGAATCCTTCTTTAATGGGAAGGCGATGAAGAACAATGCCAGTGGACGAACCCACCATGTCTTCATGAGACCATGCAAACACAACTTGGAATTGGGTTAATAGTGCAACCATGTCATTTCGCTGATTTGTGGTAAGGTCTGAACCAATCTGGATTAGCTTAGGGTTGTCTAAGGTTCCAAGATCAAAGAAGTGGTTTGATCAAGATTGGGTTTGGGTTTGTCTCGACCCCATTCCTTAATCTCCGAGGTGTCTCAATGTCCTCTTGGATGTCCATCAAGTCCGAGTCCAACTTTGCATTAAAGTTACACGTACTTGTGGAGAGAAGGCACCTCATCAGTAAGTACATACACATATAAATTCAGAGTCCTGAAACAAAAAATATGCTTTCACTTAATATATGCAACTGTTCGATCATACAAAAGTGTTAGCATGTACTTGATAAAATAACTGTTAGTACTGTAAAGGAAAGCAAGCAATTAAAGTTATCTACAGGGCAGAGGGATTTTTCTGCCCATTTTACCCTCATCGACCAATGCATGGAGTGCTGCTCCAATTGTCGAAGGCAAAGTCCTGATGGACTGCAGTGATGGAAGGATCATCATTGTCCTCCTTTTCCCGAATGATAACCATGACATCTGGCCAATCATCATCTGGGGTGTATCTGTTTGTATGTTCATCATGAACAATGACGCGTATGCTTGCCATCATCAAGGTAATGTCATGTTTACGTTTTCGTTCCTTTTCTTCCACTTCGGGATCAGGAATCAGCACCTCTTTAGCTTTGATTGGTACTGGTTTAGGAAATAGCATGGCCATAACATGGGCTGACACCTTTACTGGAGACTGTATCAACTCATGAGGTAAAGGTATAGAAAATCGTTGTCTTGCGTGAAGCTTGAGGAACTCGCTTGTGTTTGAGGATTCTCGTGGATCGAATTGCGAATAACCTAGTCCAAATTGCTCCAATTTGATCGACATTTGAATAGGGTGATTAATACCCTGCTTATCTTTACCAAGCCCTTGTCCAGGTTGATAACCCAATGATATCATTTCTTGAGTGGCCGACATAACCTCGGCAGAAATATTGGGTATGGGAAGTGGCGCTCTAATAGAATGGTATTGCGTGGTACTCACTTCCAAGGTATGAAAACTGGCCGGCTCAACTTCAGAGTTGAAACTGATGATTGGCAGATCTCCTTGTTCAGGATACTCCGACTCAGCATTAACAGTGACTAGACTATTGTTGATAATGTATTTGAGTTGTTGATGTAGCGTGGAGGGAACAGTTCTAGCCATGTGTATCCATGGTCTCCCTAATAGCAGGTTGTATCGTGAATCTATCTTTAGGATATGGAAGGATACATTGAATGTATATGGACCAATCTCAATAGGCAACTCAATCTTTCCAACAAAATTTCGTCGGGATCCATCTAAAGCTCTGATAACCGTATGGCTGCTTTGGATCCTCTTGAGATTGACATTCATCTTTACCAAGGTGGCATAAGGACAGATATTCAGAGATGAGCCTCCATCTATCAAAACTCCAGCTAACATATACCCGAAAGACAAAACTGCAATGTGCAATGGCTTGAGAATGAATGGCCCGGTCCTTCTAAGCGGTATATATCGTCATCAGTGAAGGATATCACATTGTTGTTGAAAATGTGATCAACCAAATGTTGAAATTTTTCCACATCCACTGATTTTGGCAAGTAGGCTTCTTCCAAAACCTTCATTAAGATCTTCCGATGATCCTCGGAAGAGAAAACTAAGTCCAGTATAGATATCTGGTGTGGAGCTTCTTGCAAGCTTAAAACTACTTTGGCTTCATTATAACCCATAGTGCGGAGGAATTTTTCAATCTTCTCCATGGAAAACTTCCTCTTTGCTTCGCAGATAGGTTTCATAACCCGTTGAGAAAGATACAGTGGATTGTCCTTCGTCATTGTAGCAGTGGTATGAGATGTGGATCCTTCAGCTTCTCCATAATTCCATGGAATTTTGTGTAAGCTGACAACAGGATATTGTGGTCTGAAAGGTAAAGAAATTGGCTCTGGTGCGGTCATTTTCAAAGGATTGTCAGCTCCTTTGAGTTGAATTGGTTGTATAGGAAATACTTTGACAGTCTCATCATCCACTTCGGATATAATCGCCATCGATCCTTCCATTTGGTAGGACATGCATTCCGCCTCGAGTTGCATAAAGTAATCATCTCGCTATTTGCAGGACACCGCAGATCAATAAGATTCTGAATGAGATGGCGGAGTGCCCAACATTCTTCTGTGTTGTGACCGCGAGAATGTGAATGATATTGACACACTTCATCAGAATTGAAACGTCCTGAGTGGGGATTGATTGGAGGGAGAAGGAAAGTAATTCTTCCTTCGTTGATCAACATCTGCAGTATCTCTTCCATAGATTGACCAAGATAGGTAAATTCCCTTTGATTGGAAAAATCCCGACGGGCTTTAGCATTTGCTCTCTTCACAACCTTATCCTCCATAGCTTCGCTTTCTGAAGGTGGTAAGGAAGCATTCATAACAAAAGGAAGGAGATAGGCATGCTCCTGCCTGATTAATTGGCGTGTGACTTGATGATGGTGGGTCACCAGTTCTGCCAGTTGCTCAATTTGTTTGCAAAGAGCTTTCATCTTTCGTTCCATTGTGAACTAGAACTTTGCATAATCCCATCTGTCAACACCGTCTTTGATGGTTTGGGATGACTCGCCATTAGAATTGGAACCCTGTCCAATGCTCCAACTGATCATGTTGACCTCTTCTTCTTTGTGTTGAGGAAGAGGGTTGTCTTGCACGTGAGGTTAATCTGGCTTTGTGACCACGATCTCACAGTTGTCTATTAAATCTTGGATCTTGTATTTCAAGGCCCAACAATCTTGAGTATCATGTCCAGGTGCTCCGGCATGATAAGCACACTTTCGGGTAGCATTAAAACCCCTCCCATTAGGGTTGGCTGGTGGAAGAAGATGTGTAATTTTCTTCTGAGCAGTCAGAAGAGCAAGAATATTCTCGAGCGAGTCCCCTAAGGGTGTGAACGTTCGAGGACGCTTTGCATCTCCACCTTTAGGTAATAGAGGATTTGAAGATTGTGATTGAAAAGGGGAGTAGTTTCTCCTCTGCATAGACATGCTTTGATTGCCTTTTTGACCTTGTAGTATCAAGGAAACATCCTCCTCTTTCTTTTTATGGACCCTCCGGGGGTTTTTTCCATAAGATCCGGACTGAATGTGCTCAGCAACAACTTTAAGAGCGGCTAGGTCTTGAATTTTACCAGACTTCAATCCCATTTCAACCATCTCTCCGTGCTTGATCATTTCAGAGAATGGTTTGCCAATACCAGCTAAGACTCTTTCATAGAAAGGAGCTTCCTGTACATCTATGAATGTTATAACCATTTCTGATTCCGTCATGGAAGGAATAACTTGAGCAACAAGGCGCCTCCACCTTTGAGCGTACTCTCTGAAAGACTCATTAGACTATTTCTTGACCTTGGTAACTTGGTACCGGTCAAGAGCCATCTGAGATTGAAAACTGTATTAAGTGAGGAAGGCGTGAGCCAGCTCTTCCCAGCTATGGATCTTTGAGTTGTCTAATCTGGTATACCATGAACGGGCTTTTCCAGTCAGACTTTTCTGAAACAGCTGCATTCTGAGCTTTTCATTTTCTGTGTAAGACCCAAGCTATCCAATGAACACTTTTAAATGTGTATATAAATCCCCTAATCCATCATACTTTTCAAATTCAGGGGTTTTGAATTTCTCTGGATAATGAACACCAGGAAATATGCAAAGGTCTGCATATGAAACACTGCCATATGTTCCAATTCCTTTGAGAACACGGATAGTTTCCTCCATTTGAAGGACCTTCTGTTAGGTTTGTAATATTCATAACGTAATCAAATTGCATAAAAAGTGCGGAAGCGTGGTAAAATCAGAGTTTAAAAATTTTACAAACCATATACCCGGATCACCCTTTATGCATAATTATTAATTAAACGAAAAGATAAAGAATAAATCATACCCTTGAAGATCGAGCTTCCTCAGGTACAAGTTCACCTCCAAATCCTTTCGCGTTCAATCTTGAATCCACCGGGTTTGGTTCCTTCCTTTGATCAACGTTAGCCACCCAAATGTTTGGCCTCTAGAGGTGATCCACCAAGGAAGAATAAAATTCAAGAAGATGGGTGTTATGGCTAACCCTAGTTTTCTATCTCTATGGAAAAGGCATACTCCCAACAACTTGGAATTATTACGTACTTTGTTAAAGTCAACAACCCATACCACCCATAATAAGACTCCTCTTATTAATAGATGTGGGCAACCCATCTTAACAATTAAGGAATTGGATTTTAATTAATTAAAATTCTTTTAATTAATTAAGCTCCCTAATCTTATTAGGGATAATTAATCAAACTCCTTTAACTAATTTTCCCTCCTAATCCTATTAGGAATAAATGAGAGTACTTATATTAAATTAATTCCTAAACTCTTTTAGAAATTAAAATAATAATAATTGTAATAATATTAATAAGACTCCTCTTATTAATTTATATTTAATATTTCTAAAATATTAAATAATAATATTAAGCTATTTAATTTATTCTATCACCATAGATTAAATTAAATATACTTAACATATTATTACGATTATGCCATTAACTTCTTAAATAATTATTCTTCCTTTTATGGTGTGACCTTTAGGTTCTCCATATTAAACCTATGTGAATAAATCAATTAGAACAATTCTAATCTTATTTAAATAAATAAATTAAACAATTAATTTATTTAAATAATATTTATTCTACAATAGGGATAAGCCTCCTAGCGATCAAATCGACATTCCGGATAACATAGATTTCAACATTAATCATAAAAGAACCTTTGAGTAAATAGTTACCGTATAATTCAATCCTTCCTCCATACAATGTCCCAATTAAATATAAGACATGGAATTCTTGTCAAGTCTTATTTTATTTAATTATATGTATTTCGATCCTTAAATGCACAACTCCAAATAATGCAAATTAGAAACTCCTTTCTAATTTCATTCTCGCTTCGCCAAGGACTACTTTGGGTTGTCATTTATCGAATCACATAGGACATTTCTCTTTTTATTAGAAGTGGTAGATTCTTTATTGATCATACATTATCTCCATGTATAACTTATTATACCCAAGCATACCTTTGATATACCCTAAGGGTCTTAAGGAATAAGTCAAAGTACAACTCATCATACACAAGATACTATGATGATCTCAAGTCCAAGGATTACTTGTCTTACTATCACTACAGAATTCCTATTGACAGCAAATAAAACTCCATTAGGTATTCCTTAGCGAGCCACGTTCAAAGAACTTATTCTCTAATAAGCACCTACATACTTGCTTTAGTGTCTCCACACAAATGATCATGAGATCAATCATCCTCATCCAATGAGCAAGTTAACAACGTATGTACCAATCTATCCTGGATTCACTAATCCCCAATTTAGTAATCCAACGATTGGGAACTATTTTAGTTTTAAGCTTTCAAAGAATTTAGATCTCATTAGAATGATCATCATTATTATTCTAAAAGCATTGCTTAAAACTATGGGTTTATCACATATTATAAAACAAAAGATCATGTAGATAATTAAAAGCCTTTAATAAATTAATACTTTTTATTAATAAATGAATAAGATTGTTACAAAGTATATGCTTTATCATCAAACATGATTGGCTTGTGTGCATACTACTTTCACCTTCTTCCTGATATCACCGGTGTCTGGATCTCTTCTGAGATGGGTGTTTTCAGGGTCTTTGTTGGTCGTATCCAATTGAGGTTCTGGAATTATTTTTTCCAGACCTTGAACTCCTCCTTGTGTAGAGGATTTTGTATGTGTAGGTATCTTCGTACCCTGAGTGGACTGGTGCAATTCTTTCAGTAGAACAGCCAAGTCTGTAATTTGTTTACTCAATCCGTTAAATT
Source organism: Panax quinquefolius (assembly GCA_020205615.1). Taxonomy (NCBI): domain Eukaryota; kingdom Viridiplantae; phylum Streptophyta; class Magnoliopsida; order Apiales; family Araliaceae; genus Panax; species Panax quinquefolius. The sequence continues at coordinate 15,917,481 of CM035158.1, forward strand.
CTTTTTGGAAAACAAACATTAGGTACCGGGAAAGAAGACATGAGTGGTCAGTAGTTCGTGGATTTTTGGATTTTGAGCGTAACAGCCCAATTGCTTCCCTACAAAAGACTTGCGTAGTTTAGTCTTAGGGTAATGTGAATGTTATCATAACATGTCCGTTTTAGGAATTTTTTCCTGCAAAACCGGTTGTTAATTAATAACATGTCATGTATGCACATATATTCTTCATATTTTCCATTACAAATGGATGAACATGGAATAAAATTACAAGTAAATGCTTTTACAAGTAATTAAAAATGGAAAGTATGAAGAGACTTTCCTTTGCGTTTGGTTTATCAGAGGTTGACCTATCTTAGGGTTACTCTCGCGACTTTTTGGCATGAAGGTTCCCAGATCATCGCAATTTACTTGACGAGAAGTTAATCCGGTCTTTCAACAGGAGCGAATCTGGGTGGTGCCTTTCCTGAGCCTTGCTGGAATTATTCTTTCTGCGAGTCCAGTAATCAAACACCAATAGGATAGCCTCTGAATGGAGGAACCACACAACATACATTCACATACAACGTGTCTCACCGTTTATGCAAAATGATGACATATGCAAAGCACTAATATCGCAGATAGATATAGTATAGTGCAGTAAATGAAAATGCATTCGTACACATTCATCATAAATATAAATACAACATTCACACACAAGCATATACCAATTTTGAAAAGCTTGTAATAGCGGCTTAAGCCCTCTTCTTCGGAGTCCCCAAAGAGAAGTCGCCACCGTCGACGCCGGGATTTTTGAGTGTTCCTTTTTGTTACTTGTTCTTTGGTGTTCTCATGTTAATGTGAGATTTGTTTGAAAAAACAAGTGAAAAAGGTCCGACATGTATAATGTCGACGATTTGACTTTAAGAGTCGCCAGTTGGTGTATTTAATTGGTTGCACCAACGCAACCGAAAATGTTTGCACATTGACCCAATGATTTGACACTGCTAAACGGGTCTGTAAAACCGAGATTCATTTAGGTCCGGGGGCTTGATTATGCGGAGGGAAGGTGTTAGGTACCCCTCGACATCCGTGTTGCTACGGTGACCGCCACTTTTCAAAGAAACTGTTATATAAATGTGTGTGTGTGTGTGTGGATCAATGTGCAATTATTTGAAAGTAGTGTGAGGCCTCATTCGTACCTATGTACATAAGGTTTGAATTTATGAAAAATTCAATTTTAAACAGGATATAGCAATGAGGTTTTGTAAAGAGAGGTTTTTCAAACCCTGTGCTCAATAGTAATTGAGGCCTTTGATACTTCCATTTTATTATTAAATGTTCGGCTTGTTTTCTTTATTTTCGAGATGCGAGGCATCTTCGAGAAAATAATATACTGGAAAGCGTCTTAGAACTCCTCATGGGCATGATGACCATCCAAGGAAATTCGAGACATCAGAAATAATGTACAAGTCTTTCACAATTGAAAAAAATCCATCATGGGAACCGAATCTAGATTCAATAGATCAATCTGTGATCACATGATCCTA
>CM035158.1:15921506-15964006 GCA_020205615.1 Panax quinquefolius
TCCGAATTAGACCGGTATCGAACCGATATCGAAATCAGCCAAATTTTGATATCGATACCGATATCATTGAATAGAGATATCTTAACCCATGATACCGATTCGATCGATCGATTATTCTAAAAAATAATATAATTATTTTTTTATTACTTTTATTATTATTATTTTATTATTTTTTTATTATTGTTATTATTTTTATTAATAATAATATTATTTTTTATTATTATAATCATTATTTTATTATTACTATTATTATTATTAATTATTTATTAATAATAATAAAAAATTTAAAAACCGGCATATACTGATCCGGTTCGATAAAATCGAATCATTAAAATTCCGTACCGAAAAACTAGTATATATCGGGTTTTTTGTACCGAACCGGACCGATTCTTTTTATACCGAACCGGTCGATTCAGTCCGATCCAAAAAACCGGAAAAATCGAAATATTTGAACAGGCCTACTTATATATAGTGTTAACCTCATAAAACTCGAATCTGTGTTATATATTTTGAACCACTGCCAATTCTCTATACAGTAGAACTTCTATAAATTAATACTGTTCATAATTGAAATTTTTATTAATTTAGAGAGTTATTATTTAATCAATAAATTAATTATTTATTAATTTAAAGAGTGTTTTTTATTCGGTGAACATAAATTTAATTACATTAAAATTATTATATTTTATTGATGTTTATATCATACTTTTTTTTGATGTAATGTATCATACTTATTAAATTAATGTAATAATAGAATTCATTGTAAGTGATATTAATTATTTTAATAATTATATAATGTTCATTGTATCCACTTTTCAAATTACATTCAAATTTTATTTCCAAAAAAATTATATTCACATTAAGTTTAATTAATTTGTATATATAAGTTAATTGTACTAGAATTTAATACATTCCATGTATTATGATAAAGAAAACTATTATATAAACATCAATTTACCCTAGATATATTTGCAATTTAAAAAATTATTAATTTATGATTTTGATGGGACCATATATTTATATAAGGGTCTTTTTAAAATTATTATTTTATCAAAATTATTAATTTATCCCATTAACCCATGTATGGGACCTTGAGAAAAAAATTATTTTAGAGAAATTATTAATTTATCGAGTATTAATTTATAGAGGCTCTCATCAGTATATATACATGCCAAAGCTATTATAGTTAATTTGAGAAATGTTAAATTTGAAATCGATGTGACTCAGTTAAATGATTATATTTTATATTATTAGTAATAGAGATTTTATTTATTTATTGGCAAAGGGTTAATGAATTTTATTTATAAAAAAAATCAATAACCTAGGAAGATACCAAGTAATAAGATAGCAAAATATATACCTTGGTTTAACTTTGAATATACCGAAAAATAATAATTAAAAACATCATTAACACTACAATGTCATTAGTATCTGGACTCTTTCAATTGCACCAGACATGCATGTCACACATGCTAGCTATAAATCGTTCCATTCAATTCGATCAGGATTTCCTAAAACCAAGTTGAGCATTTAGGGGATCAATATTAAAAACATCAAGAACTACACAAGATTTTCTCATAAAATAATTTTATGATATATATATATATATATATATATATATATATATATATATATGTAGGGAAGTTCAAGAGCATAACTTTTAAACAGTATAAATTCTTAACTAGCATAACTATTTAAAAGCCTTCCTTCCGTGTCTTTTAAAAAACCCAAATCTGAGAATTCACGTCTCTCCTCTCTCCTCTCTAACCCTAGTCGACCTCTTATCCCCAAATTCGCGAACTGAACAGAGTCAAATTGGAAGTCCAGGACAAATCGGAATCGCGAACTGAACAGAGCCTTCCGATTTAGGCAAGCCCTAGCTTCTGCGAACTGAAGCTTCTCAACTGAACAGAGCCCAGGACAAATCGTTGCATTTTCGAAGCTTCTCTAACTGAAGCTGAGTTCCGATTTAGCCCAACTGAAGCTTCTCTAAGATTCAAAAAAATCACTGAGAATCGCGATTTAGGCAAAGCCTAGCTTCGCGCTTTCTTCTCTCTCTCTCAAATCGGTATGTGTAGTACAGCTCCTTTGTTTATATGTATTAAAAAAATATAGGATTACAGTAAGAACCCCATCATTTATGTAGCATATAGGATTAAGATGAGTTTTGTTTGTTTTGACTTTTTCTGCATGTCTTTGTATTCACTCTTATAATTCAGTTTTGTAACTTTTTGTTATACAGTAACAGGGACGCTGAACCTGGTCTTGAATGAAGCCCTGAGGGAGTTGTTTGACAACTGGTCAGTATGCTCTTCAACCTGGTCTTTATTGATTTCCTCATACTTCAGGTTGATAATTAAACCCTTGGCAATGTGATGATTCTTTTAGGCTACCTCTCAGGAACCTGCTTTCTTACTGTATGCACTGGATGCTTAATACTGCTTTTTTAAAAAGGCACAGTATATCATTTAATATGGCAAGACATTAGAGAATGTTTCAAGCCATTATTATTTCTAAATATGCAGTCCCTATTTATATTATGACTCCTGTTTGACAATTTAATCTTTGTTTTTGGTTAAATTATGCCTCATTTCTTGTAAATTTCTTTATAATATTTCTAAACATCTTTATGTTCTATTAGCAGCATTTGTTGGGTCTCAACCTGTTAGCCCTGTTAACCAATAAACAGTTAACTGCAGAGCTACAAAATAAGAGAAGGTTATATGCAGTATATGAAGATCAGTTAATTGCGTTTGTGAAAGAGGTTGAAGAGCATACTGACCAGTTGTCAAAGAAGATGGGCCCGGTGTAAGCCAGAGGAGCTAATTACATATTATTCGAGTGGTCTTTTTGAGACATTGTTGTTTGTACATTAGATATTAATTTGAACGCTTGGAAAGCTATTGTGATTGAGAGAAGTGTCTACTATGGCATTTCTTCTTTTTGTTATAAGCAGGAGTTGTCGCTTTCAATTCAATTTTGCTTTAATTTGATGTATGAATAACAATGGTATCCATTATAATATGAATAGTAGGAGATGTATGAATATGATATCCGTTATAATATTGTGTTAAACAGAGATGTATGAAAACTGAAGTCCCATATATTGACAAAAACCTGTCTAATTTTATTGCCATTATATATAGTGACAGTTTGTAAATTAACGCAAATACATGTATAATTAATTAATGTGTCTACTCGCAACAAAAATCAATATGCTTTTGCCAACATAGATCTTTTTCCATTATAAAGAATGCAATATATAATAGTAGTTCAAGAGTTCAAGACAGAGTATGAAGCTTAACATGAGAAGTAAATAGAATCTTCTTCCTCTCCACAAAACTATCTTTCGCGTATCACCTTAGGCACATCAAATTTCTAGTACCACCTTACATAAAAGCATCACAAACATCTACACAAAGGTAAAACCGAGATGCCAAAGATTTGAGCACGTGGAGCATTAACATGAATAGATCGGATCTTACATAGAATCAACGGAAAAAAATACAATAGTTTCCAACGCTGCGAAGAGGAAGCAAATTGTTTCAATGTAACCAAATATGCTCTAGAGAAACCAATGTGAACCAATATTGCCGAGCGAGATATAAAGTGAGAATCTGTGCAAAAGCTATAAAGAGCAAAACGAAAATGATGCTTGCTTGAACCACAGCTTCTCAAATTTCGAAATGTAACTCTCTTCATTGTCTTCACCAAGAAAATTCTCATGCATAAACACGTCCAAGGCATCAAGAAGTAGTAGGAGTGGCGCGAGATAATCCTTCCAAGAACAAACAAACACATCCTTGTGAAAGTATATCCAAAGATAGGCAACTATGTCCAAGAATGGTGCCTCCCCACTACCTAATGACAACAATGTCATTTTAAGCGTAAAATTTGCAAAAACACCCTACCAAATCCTCTCATGAACAAAGAATTTTAGAGCTCCTGCAATGAACCTGCAAGAATTGAAGATAATTTAAGACATGCGGATATAAACAAGAGACTAATATGATATCCATTATAATATCATGTTAAATAGTGATTTGCTCGACTAGGGCTTCAATCGCGATTATCAGTTCGCGAATTTGGAACTCAGTACGCGATTCTCCGTGATTTGCCCGGATCTTAGAGAAGCTTCAGTTGAGAAGAGAGATTCTTAGAGAAGCTAGGGTTCTCCGATTTGGAGAGAGGAGAGAATAGGGAAGGAAGGCTTCCGATTTGTCCTGGACTTCCGATTTGGCTCTGTTCAGTTCGCGAATTTGGGGAGAAGAGGTCGACTAGGGCTAGAGAGGAGAGAGGAGAGAGGAGAGAGGAGAGACACGAATTCTCAGATTTGGGTTTTTTAAAAGACACGGAAAGAAGGCTTTTAAATAGTTATGCTAGTTAAGGATTTATGCTGTTTAAATCGTTCCATTCAATTCGATCAGGATTTCCTAAAACCAAGTTGGGCATTTAGGGGATCAATATTAAAAACATCAAGAACTACACAAGATTTTCTAATAAAATAATTTTGTGATATATATATATATTTATTTGTATTAATTAAACTAGAATTAATATCTGACTCTCATCAAGTCTCTTTGGCCATTGATCAAGATATTCATGATAACTTGAAAATACATTTCAAGATAACCAATTTAATTTTTACAATGAAAACAACAACAAAATACATAACAAAAGGTACAAAAAGAAGTCCAAATTAACATTAAAGATCTTAATCTCCCCTTCAAGTTTATGCAATATTAGGAGAATTCATTAGAATCCTCCTAAACCACCTAATAACCCTTGAAGCAAGTCTCCACCACCACCACCACCACCAATTAATGACTGCATAATATCTGCCACCCCGCCACCACCTCCACCCATCAATGCCTGCAGCGGATTCCCACCGGCACCACCACCACCCATCAATGCCTGCAGCGGATTCCCACTGGCACCAGCACCACCCATCAACGCCTGCAGCGGATTCCCACCACCACCACCCATCAATGCCTGCAGTGGATTCCCACCACCACCACCCATTAGTTCCTGCAGCTGGTTTCCACCACCCATCAGCGCCTGAAGCTGGCTTCCACCACCAACTCCGCCAGCACCACCAGCCATTATCTGCTGCAACAACAAATGATCCGCTTTCACATTATTCCCCACTTGCTGAAACATCTGGCTGGACAACATATTCTCCTGCCTAGTCCTCGCATTCGCAAAAGCCGCCAAAATATTATCACTCACATTGTCATGATAATTTCTCATAAAATCATGTGAACCAAAATCCACCCCATTTTGTGCACCATGAGTCTGTTGAACAGCGGCACTAGCGCAGTTCAAATGAGCATCAAATTCACATGAATCACACCGATAAAGCCAATGGTTCGAGCCCACATTCTTGCAAATATCACAACAAAAGCTTTTGTTTTGATAAGGAGGAGAGAGAATGAGGTTTAGGTTATGGTGATGGGATTGGTGAGTGATTTTTTGGGGCAGTTGGGAGCATTTTGCATGGAGGAAATAGTTGCATGTAAGGCAAGCATACATCCATTCGGAAGGTTTGTTTTTGCAGCAAGAAGGTGGGGTTAGGGTTAGGGTTTGTTGGGGTTGAAATTTTAGGAGTTGTAAAGGGTGTGGATGGCTAAAATGGTGTAATATTGCTGATGATGCAGGTATTTCATAAGGGGAATGTTCAGAACTCACTTTTCCCATATTTCTCTTTTTCTTTCTTTCTCTTTTTAGTTTGTTTGGATGTTAGTTTTTGAGATTAGAATTAAACCATGTATGTATTTAATGGAGTATAAAGTTCTTGGTAAGGAAATAAAATTATCTAGTCAACTAATAACGTGAAGCAATTATGAGGAAGGTTGGTTTAGTTAGTTGACTATGATCAGCTGTGTGAAATGGAGTTGATGGATGATATATAAGAGCTAGCCAATTCAAACTAAAACTCTGATTGAAATCTCAAACAAAAGGAAAAAAACAAAACGGTTTTAAAAGTCTACAATTTCAACTCATAGTGTATATATATTTGAATTTGATTTAAAGGTTGATAATATATATGCAAAAAGTAATGTTAGCTGAATAAGCATCGGATGAGTTGTACTATATAATTCAGTAATTAAAATTTATTTAGATAAATTAGATAATTTTGTTTAGTTATCTAGCATTATTTTTATTTAGGACATTTTATGCCGCGTAAGAATATGAATAATCTAAAATGTGGCATGGAAAGCCCTATAATTATCTACTAACTAATTATGATTGTGACCATTGATTTTGTTTTCTTGATATATAGTTCAAAAAAATATTTAAAAAATTAAAAGTTTGATTACACTTATGACCACACAGTGGAAGTCAACTATGACATAATTATCCTTGATTAATTTATATCAAACTATTTAATTATGATGTGAAATTTTAGTGGACTAATTCAATGTTAGTTTGCAAGTTGTAATCATGAGAGATTTCATATATATATATATATATATATATATATATATATATATATATAACCCAATTAATTATGCATATATCTTAAATGGTATAATTGGAGAAGATACACATGTCCCTATTTTAAGAATGGATCCGGTTAGCATGAAGTTTATTTTTTAAGAATAAATTGGTTAATTGGTAAAATTACCGAAAATCTTGTGAAATTTCTCGCCCTGCGTGTCAACATTCTATTAGTCAATTGACCAACTTATTCAAAAATGAACTTCATGTTAACCACTCCCTTCAAGAATATATAGTTGACAAACTTGGATTTAATTAAAGTTGACCCGCAAGACTTGCTCCCAATTTCCGATCCAGGGATTGTGATTGAAGACATTTATGATCTCCTGCAAGTCCATGATCATGAAATCTCTTAATTTATTTTTAATGGTAAATTAAAGGTTCGTTAATATTAGAATTTTTTTAAAAAAAACTAAAAATAGAAATTAAATAAAAAAAACAGTAAAAGATAAATAAAAAACTGATTCAATTTTTTCAAACAAGAAATTAATAATTTTATAAATAAATATTAGTTTCAAGAAAAAATTAGAAAATTCTTCATATTTTAAAAAATCAGTAAAATTTTATAAAATATAGATTCAAAAAAATAAACTTTATTTTCAAAAGAAAAAAAAAGATTTTTTTTAAATCAGTAAGGTTTCATAAAACTTTAATTTTTTAAATCTATATTTTATGAAACTTTACTTATTTTATGGAAAAATTAAAGTTTCTAATATTCTTTACAGAAAATAATAATTATTTTTAAAAATATTTAAAATAATCATTTTTTAATTAGTTTAATGGGGTAATCTGAAAAATTAAAAGTTCAATGGTGTAATCAGTAAAACGTGTCAACTACAGTGGGTAATTCATTAGTTTTGTAGATAAAAAATTAACGTCCGTTTATTTTTTTTAACGCAATAACTCAATTTCAAAATAATAATTAGTTTAGTGGGGTAATTTAAAAAATTAAAAATTCAATTGTATAATCAGTAAAACTTGCCAACTACAGTGGGTATTTCATTAGTTTTATCGATTTCATTGATATTTTTATTTTATAGGTACATGTGATAATTCTTTGCTTCGATGATATTTTAAAGTGTTCTTTTTATCTTTTGTAAATTTTTATAATTTTAATAAAATTAATTAGTTGATAATTTATTTATTTATTATTTAATTTGTATAAAAGGAAACACTCGAGAAAATTTGCTTCAGGCCTTAGAAATTTTAGGACCAGCTTTTGAAGGGGAATCTTCAGAACTCACTTTTTCCATATTTCTCTTTTTCTTTCTTTCTCTTTTAGTTTGTTTGGATGTTAGTTTTTGAGATTAGAATTAAATCATGCATATAATTATGTATTTAATGGAGTTGATGGAGCTAGCCAATTCAAACTAAAACTCTGATTGAAACCTCGAACAAAAGGAAAAAAGACAAAACTATTATAAAATATTATTAAAAACAAAAACAAAGATGATATATGATTAAGGGAGAAGAGCATTTTCATTTCATATATTGTAATTGTATATGTCACTAACCCATCCTCTTTACAATGCCACTATTTATGATACAAGGATATCAATACTAAGAGGTTACAAAACTCAAAGGTCGTGATTTTCAAACCTTAAAGGATATGAGAGTTACAAAGCTTAAAGTTAATTACAATATTAAAGAGGGGTAGGAATGTATCTAGACATGGGTAAGAATGTATCTAGACATCCACACACTATGTATAATTTTATAACACTCCCCTTGGATGTTTATTGTAGATAAATACATACGCATTGAAAGTTCATTTCATTAAAAACCTTACCAGAAAAAACCCAATGGAAAAAAACCTTGGTTAAGGGAAAAAGAGTCGCAGCATATTAGCTCCCCCCTCATGAATATATCCTTAAGTCCTTCAAATTGTAGCATTCTAATATTGTGACTCAATCCTTCAAACGTTGCGCTTAGTAATGCTTTTATGAACAAATCATAGATTATCTTTTGTTAAATTTGTTTGAACATCAATGTTACCACACTTTTCAATGTCATGTGAAAAGAATTTTGATGAGATGTGCTTTGTTCTATCTCCTTTGATGTATCCTCCTTTTAATTGAGCTATACATGCAGCATTGTCTTCATATAGAAGGGATGGAGTTTTTTTGTAGAAATTTTCTAAGAATATGCCTCGTTAAAAACCTTACCAAATAAAAACATAGTGGGAAAAAAATTTGGCGAAAGAAAAGAGTACAATATTCTTGTATAACTTCTAATGCCTTGGGATTACCTCATTAAAACCTTGCAAAGGAAAACCCAGTAGGAAAAAACCTTAGCGAAGAAAAAAGAGTACAATCAGCACATATCCTTTTTACTCCCTTTCATAAGTACATAGAATTTCCATTGTTCATTGTAAAAATATCATTAAGTCGAAGTATGCCAATATTGTGCACCATCTTCTTCAAAATCATAGTTGGTAATGACTTAATGAATATATCAACCAAATTATCACATGATCAATATTGCCATTCTTCTGGGGCTCATGTGTATAAAATAATTTTGGTTCAATATGCTTGGTTCTGTCACCATTTGGATTAAATAATCCTAAATCAATAGTCTCACGAAGATAACGTAAAATATGTTTAATTTTATTACAATATCTTCGAGTTGGTGCATAACTATACATTGCTAGTAAGTTAACAACAAATGTTATATCAGGTCTTGTCAAATTTGCAAGATACATCAAAGTATCAATTACATTAAGAAATAGTACTTCAGGACCAAAACACCAATTTCACAAAGATATGGTACTTCAAGACCAAGAGTTTCTTTATTATTTTCTTGTGGTCAAAACGGATCTTTCTTGATATCAAGTGACCAACCCATCATTGGAGTACTCAAAGGATTAACATTATCCATGTAAAGTTACTTCAAGACTTTTTCTGTGTATGTTGATTGATAAACAAGAATTTCATAGTTCAATTTGTAGGCCAAGACAAAAATTTGGCTTACCAATATCTTTCATCTTAAATTAGTTGTTTTTGTCGACTCTTCTGGAGCAAGATCTTTCATCAATAAATACAATAATAATAACAAATCTAGATTATGATTTTTTTTATATAAAAATGCATGCATAAATTGGATTATTCTCAAATCCTTCTTTCAAAAGATATCCACTTAGGCGATTATACCACAATATGCATCTGGATTGCTTTAACCTATATAAAGATCTTTATAGCTTAATAGAATACATATTTCGAGATGAAGAATTATATGTTTCAGGCATTTTATATCCTTCAGGGATTTTCATGTTTATATAATGATCCATACAGATATGATGTAACAACATCCATTAATTTCTCTTTCTACCAAGCTAATTAAAAATTTGAATATAATTGTGTCCATTACAGGAGCACATGTTTCTTCATAATTAATACCATGTCTCTGCGAAGAAACCTTGTTCTATAAGTTGCGCTTTGTACCATATAATTTTATTTTTCTTATTTCGTACAAATACCCATTTGTATTCAACAGGCATTACACCTTTAGGTGTTCGGACTACATGTCCAAAAATTTCACATTTACTTAGTGAATTTAATTCTGCTTGAATCGCCTCTTTCTACATTGGCCAAATATTTCTACATTCATCAATGATTTTTGGTTCATATATATGATCATTACTTCTGGTAATATCCATAGAAAATTTATATAAAAATATGTTGACGACAACGATTTTATTTCTATCCAATATATACGTCTCCTGTATATACATAATGTATCGAGATGTCGTTATTTTCAGGTACCTGATCCTCTTCAGGGGATAACTCATCCTCTTCAGGGAATAACTCTTCAAGAGTTTTATTTACAGGAGATTTTTATTCATAAGTTTTGGATAGGTTGATAAATTTTGTAGCCTGTTTCATGGGTATAGCCTCTTTATAGGCTGCAACTTATTTTTCTTGTACTTTCTTCTTCTGGAAAATTTTATTTTATTTTTTAACACCGATAGATCTTCCACACTTCAGATGTGGCTTTAATTCAATTTTCTGCTGTATTAACTGATTGTCCTACAGGGACTTCAATCTCTGCTAGAGTATTAACAGCTAGAATGTGAGATATCACTATTTTCTTATTATCGGTGAATAATTCTGGTAATTGATTTGCAATTCATTGTAAATGAATTATCCTTTGAACTTCTAGTTCATATTGATTTGTATAAGGATCAAGATTAAATAACGTTGAAATATTCCAATTAATCTCCCGTCGTGCTTCAGGCAATGATCTCACGTCATGCTTTAGGCAACGACTTTTCTCCCCCTAATGGTGGTAAGACTATTAAAATAACAATCCTCAAAATATACCTTAAAAATATCACTCTGAATTCTTTCTTAGAAGATGAACACCAAATAACAATAATTAAATATGATAATTTGATAATTAATTTACTTTGATATAATCAACAGGTAAAGGAATCTTATGGTTCTTTAAAGGATGTTCATAGGAGTTTTCAATAATTTAATGCATCATTATTGATCCTAGATGATCATGCCAAATCATAAAAACATTTGGATCCAAACACTTCTGGTGTATTGCACACTTCTGGTGTATTACAACATTTGTTTTAACTATTCTCATTTTAGTATAATATAACCCAAAAGAGAAAAATATACAATTTTTCTAATATGAGCTTCTGGCCCGATACTATTGAAGTAATATAAAGAAATTCTTCACTACCTTCGTTATTGATTTCAATATGATAACTATTATAACGTATATCCTTAAAGCTGAGCAAATTTCTATTTGTCTCAAAAGAATATAAAGAATCATCAATACAAAGTTTTGTGTCCTTTGAAAACATTATAATCGCTCTTCTAGAGACTTTAATTAATTTTGATGAATAATCACTCTTCAAGAGTCTTCAATTATGTTTGATGAATAATAGCTCTTCTAGAGCCTTTAATTAAGTTTGATGAGCTTCTGACCCATACAACTTCATATATGCAAAACATAAATTTAACTTTATTACTTGAAACATAAATAAAACATATAATAAAAATACTTATTATAATGTCATAATATAATGAAATAAAAATAATTAATTAGTATGAACATTTCTATCAACATATCATCAAGGAAACCATAGATATCAAAATTAGTTATATCCACTCCATTTGAAAAGTCAAAATAATTCATGGGATCTTCAAGATCATTCCATTTCCTTTTCTTTTATGGAGTCTTGGTACAAATCTACCAAATGTTTAGGAGTACGACGGGTACATTCCCTTTTATATATTGATTGTTCTTTTCAAGTCCACTACCACAACCACAACCATAATTTCCTCTATGATTATCAAATGAGGTTCCATTCACTTGAGGAATGTAATAGAATCGGTCGAAATGCGAGATTGTTGGTTTTTCAGCAAAAACTCATTATTTTGTACAGCCACTAGAAGAAATGATATCACTTTTAGGAATATAATTTCCTTTATCGCTTCATGGAATATATTATGAACTTACACTCACAATATTGCTACTACAGGAGCATATTCGAGGCATGAAATATAGTAAATATTTTTTCTGACATGTCTTTATCAATATTTTTTTTCATGGAGATGATATCGAATAAAAATAATTAATTTTGTATGATCCTACAGGGATGCATGATTGCCAACTTTAATTGTATCTCCAAAGTTCTTTGCCTTTATATGAATCTCAGGATCAAGATTCCATTACAAACAATTCTTGCTCGATATAAATCAAGGGCAACAAATTCAAATTTATAAAATTTGAATATTAAATAACTAAACATATTCTCCATCAAATTAAATAATTATATATGTTCAGATTTAATTATAATGAGACAATTTATAAAAATACAGTAAAATACGAAATTAAATTTTTCCACTAAAACTAAATAAATATTCCTTATATATTCAATTGCCATTATATAATAATAAGAATAATGATATCATTAGTGCGATAATTGAAATGCGAATTTTACCTCACTTTATCTCACTAAATAAATAGTCCAAGTATTTAAAAGAAATTACACTCGTAAGTTCCAACTGTCTACAAAATATGTCATGTAACTCAATATTCAGCTCATTAAGAATAAATTGAAAATCATGCCCTCCTCTCATAAATAGCCAGAATACAAAAACCTGATGATCCAGAAAGAGTAATTCCTACCTATTGTTATATTGCTTAGCTGCCAATATTCTAGCAGGGATTACAATACACTAAGAAATGATATTTCAACTTTCAACTCATTTATAAAATATTACTAAGTGTATATCTCAAAAGCACATATATCATTATAAGAATATATTAACATATTTTATAATGACAATACATCAAAATACACCGATATACTAAATAAATAATAATAATAATAATAAATTATTCTTACACATTTTTATCATTAATCAAATCATGACCATGCAACAACTTTAATTTAGTGTTATTCAAGTGTAGTACAGGGTGGATTCCAAAAACATGGTAAGACTATGTAAATGCATATTTAGATATGTATAGTAAATTTTCTCCTAGCAAGAGCATGTTCACTTGTAAGCATAGTGGTGATTGAACACTGTGAAATCATACTTACTCCATTCGTCAAAAATAAAATAAAATATTGACACATGAAAATCATATATTCCTACTGTGTTAACTTATGTCAAAATATATATGGGTATCATATTTGTTAAGATCTTGTGGAGCATTTTAAGTCGTGAAATAAATAACTAAAACTGAAAACTAACAAATATATTATAGCAGCAAAAATAACCAACCTCTTTTCTAGTCTTGAAGATTTAACTTCCAGTTCTACTCGGCTATTGAACTTCTCATATGGAGATATACAGAACTTTTCTTTATATTTTTCGTGAAGCATCTGAAAATTGGATCTTTAAGTTTTGAAAAGATGAAACTAGTATAGTATCACAACTTGAAATATTATAGACTCGTACTGATAACGTATTATAAAATATTATTAAAAACAAAAACAAAGATGATGATTAAGGGAGAAGAGCATTCTCATTTCATATATTGTAATTGTATATGTCACTAACCCATCCTCTTTACATTGCTACTATATATGGTACAAGGATATCAATACTAAGAGGTTACAAAACTCAAAGGTCATGAGTTTCAAACCTTAAAGGATATAAGAGTTACAAAGCTTAAAGTTAATTACAATAAAGAGGGGTAGGAATGTATCTAGACATGGGTAAGAATGTATCTAGACATCCACACACTATGTATAATTTTATAACAAAAACGGTTTTAAAAGTCTACAATTTCAACTCATAGTGTATATATATTTGAATTTGAATTTAATTTAAAGCTTGATAATATATATGCAAAAAGTAATGTTAGCTGGATAACCATCGATGAGTTGTATTATATAATTCAGTAATTAAAAATTTATTTAGATAAATTAGATAATTTTTGTTTAGTTATTTAGCATTATTTTTGTTTAGGACATTTTATGGCGCGTAAGCATATGAATTGTGATGCCCCCAAAATAGGTATACATAACATATTCTGAGTCGCCAAATACATGGAACAGAATATAAATAAAATCTTAAAAATACAACATGAGCTGTGAGTTTTAATACAATCATTGTCTTCTAGACAGTATACAAACTCAAAATAAGTCCTCAATACATTTATTATCACACTATTTCACAGAATAGCGAGGACTACTAATATTATCATCAGGACCGTCACTCCGTTCCCCGATTCGTCCCAGCTATATTCTCATTTTTTGAATACAAAAGAAATAATACCCCTTGTAGACACTCGATATTTTCTTTCCCTGTTACTAACTATGTAGGAGGGCAAAAACGTCATTTTCACACTCTAGAGATAACCCTGGAGGACCACAACATCAATTCTAACTCCGGAGATAGCCCGGGAAAGAGATTTTCCAAACCCAAAAATAACCCCGGGAAATCAGTTGCCAACCCCAGAAATAACCCTGGGAAAGTTAATTTTAACCCCAGAAATAACCCCGGGAGATCAAGTACAAAGCCCAGAGTCAACCCCGGGAGGTCAAGCTAACCTCAGAGATAACCCTGAGGACATTCAGAGTCAACAAAATGACAATATCAAAGATATCCCTGCGAAAAGACGGCTACAAATGTGTGAAAACCGGAGATAACCCCAGGAGGGGCAAAATGGTCATTTTGCCAACTAAACTTCACTTCAAATCAAATAAACTCATGTCAACTCAATTTGATTCAAAATTAGTCCCACAAAACTCATATTTTAACTTCGGAGTGAAAACTATGCAAAACGGCTCACCGGATTGCCTGACGGAAACCCAGGAATGCTATTTCGATTATGGACCTATCTTCCCAGAATCAAAAAAGGGCAAATCATATGTCATTTTATAGATCTTGGAAAGAGCTTTCCAGAATGGTATGACACGCTTCCATCGGACTCTCGGATTGAAAGTTATGAACAGCCGATGAGCTTAACAAATACGTTGTCCGAGTGTACTTAACTGTGACATCATGCGGGACCCACATCAAGCGTTGGGTAGCTTGGGCAGCCCTGGAAGTCGTAGGTCTACCTGCGACAATCAGTTCTATAAATATGGGGCTTGGGGTTAGCCATTTGGGTGAGAAAATAGCGAGGAAACCCTGTCCAATTGGCTTTGTACACACCATAAATTGAGTATTTGCTTATTTCAAACACTTTTGAGCTTATATTCTGTCATATTTTTACCGGCGGGAGCTGAGTTTTCATCCATCTAGAGTCATAGAAGCCTTCTTTGGTAGTCCACTATAAGCCTTCTTACATACTATAAAGCCTTTCTCTTCATCTTTGCAAATACTATTCTACACATTGAGAGTCGTGTTGTGTGCGTTTGCCACGACTTTGTCCATGGTTTTCATATATATATATATATATATATATATATATATATATATATATTTTTATACGGACTAACATTATCGAGTTATGTCTCGATTGAGCCTAGACTTATGTCTGGAGCGTTTACTTGCTTATCTATATATATATATATATATATACTATATATATATAATCGTCATTTACTTTGTCATTCGATGAGCCCAGATTTTACATCCGGAGCGTTTACTTGCTTTTATATATATATATATATACTTATATATATAATTGTTGTCAGACATATCTGATGAGCTTGGATTTTATATCCGATGCGTTTATTGCTTATATATATATATATCTATATATATAATTGTTGTCGGACATATCCGATGAGCCTGGATTTTATATCCGGTGCATTTACTGCTTTTATATATATATGTGTGTATATATATATATTTATATTTCTGTCAGGCCTGGAGTTCACTTCGTGGCCTTTTACAACTTTCTTTACATTTCGTCCCTCGCCTGAGTTTACTTGTGGCGATTGATCGCTTTTGACTTTATTTACATTCAAGTCCCTTTGGAGTTCAATTAAATGGCGGATATAGATTTATTCGCTTTATTTATATTTTGATCCCCCATGGAGTTGCTTCGTGGTGGTTGATCATGCACACACACACACACACACACACACACACACATATATATATATATATATATATATATATTTACAGCTTTTATATATATATATAACTGCTTACTGCTTTCCATATAAATTGGAGTATCATGTGAGCCTAGGAATCATGTGATCACAAATTCAGTCTACTGAATCTAGATTCGGTTCCCATGATGGACATTTTTCAAATTGTAAGTTAACAGTACATTATTTATAAAGTGTCGAAATTTCCTTGGATGGTCATTATGCCCATGAGGAGTTCGACATCGCTATATATATATTTTCTCGAGAATGCTTCATCTCTCAAAATAAAAGCAAACAAGCCGGACATTTAACAATAAAATGGAAGTATTAAAAGGTCTCAATTCCTATTGAGCACAGGGTTTGAAAAAACCTCTTTTACAAAAAATGTCATTGCTATATCTTGGATAAAACTGAATTTTTCTATAAAATTCAAACCTTGTGTATATAGGTGTGAACGAGGCCTCACACTACTTTGAAATTATTGCACATTGATCCACACACACACAAACACACACATATTCATATAATAATTTCATTAAAAAGTGGCGGTCATCGTGGTAACACGGATGTCGGGGGGTGCCTAACACCTTCCCTCCGCATAATCAAGCCCCCAGACCCAAAATGAATCTCGATTTCACAGACCTGTTTAGTAGTGTAAAATCACTGGGTCAATGTGCAAACCTTTTTCGGTTGCGTTGGTGCAACCAGTTAAATACACCAACTGGTGACTCTTAAAGTCAAATCGTCGACATTATACATGTCAGACCTTTTTCACTTATTTTTTCAAACAAATCTCACATTAACATGAGAACACCAAAGAACAAGTAACGAAAAGGGACACTCAAAAATCCCGACGTTGACACCCCTTACCGTAAAAGAAACTGGATATAGGAGTAGTGAAGTAGCAGAATACTTTTCTTCTTTCTCTTTATAATTTCTCTTTCTAGAGTTTCAGTGAATTCATAAGAAATAATGAAGGAATGAGCTTCTATTTATAGGAGAATGGACTGAATAGTAACTAATCCATGAACAGTCCAGATTGATTTACTTTTAATCGGACGGTCCATAAAATATTCTAATAAAACAAAAATTTTAAATAAAATATAATATATTATATATATATATATTATATTAAACATGTGCAGAGAAAAAAATTCACGGTGGAAACCCCGTGAATTGATCATCTTACTCCCTCTGTCCACTTTTCAAACTTCATATATAATAATAATAATAATAATAATAATAATAATAATAATAATAATAATAATAATAATAATAATAATACACCCACTGAATACCATATTCTCCCCACCCCCACCAAAACCCACTACCACATACACACTCCAACACACACGTAAACACACACACACACATGTCAAATACATACATATATATATATATATATAATACGCATGTATACTTATAACTTTTTGATTTTTTTAAAAATAAGTGGGGGAGGGGGGGTCTAAATAATAAGCAAAATTTTCCCATAAATACATCATAAAAATCTCCTCAATATTTTTAACAACACTTATCATCATTATTATAATTCACAATATTAATCAACCAGGTC
This sequence comes from Panax quinquefolius, assembly GCA_020205615.1. Taxonomy (NCBI): domain Eukaryota; kingdom Viridiplantae; phylum Streptophyta; class Magnoliopsida; order Apiales; family Araliaceae; genus Panax; species Panax quinquefolius. Next base: position 15,939,098 of record CM035158.1, read on the forward strand.
GTTCCCAGGAAAGAGGGGGCTTTCCAATAAGGATTTCTCCCTATTGACTCCCAATTAGGTGACCAAACCTCTCCTTGACAGAACTTCTAGATATCGTTAATATTGCAAATAATAATATTAATAACTTTGTCGTCTCAATTATTGATTTAATAATATATAAAATATCGACAACAATTGAATCAAATAACGTGAGATACTATGCAACAATTACTGTAACAATAATTGAACAAAACTAAGTGACTTCTCACGTAAGCATCAATAATCAATACCGTATGCTACTATGCAACTATGCGTATTACTGTACTTTTAACACCGGGTGTTTCAACAGTTAACAGTAAAACTTCCGCCGTTATTTTCATAAAAATATTTTTTGTCGTTTTCTCAATCAGACAATAATTCTGTTGTGGGGTTCTCAATGATTGTGTCATCGTACGAATATTCCCTGTTAAAACGAATATTCCCCGACCAATCGAATATTATATAACAACTTGCGTACTTTGCAAAATTTATAACTATTACCCACAACTATAACATTATATCAAATTCATTCCATAATATTTAAAAATGATAATTATAGAAAATTCATCTTTATTCATAAAAGTTGGGGTCTTACAATCTCCCCTTCTTATGAAATTTCGCCCTCGAACAATTCCTGCAGTTGGGTCTTTAACTCCCGAAGTTCAATAGGAGTCATTCGATATGGGGCTTTGGAAATAGGTTTTGTACCAGGTTCAAGGTCGATACAAAATTCAATTTCACGCTTTCTGGGGTAGGCCGAGAAGTTCTTCGTAGAATACGCCGAAAATTCATTAACAATAGAAATATCATTCAAAACGACGTATTTTTGTTTGGATCTCGTGATATGAGCTAAGAAAGCTTGACATCCGCTTTTTCAATAAAACGAATAGCTTTATGGCTTGAGATGACAAAGGATTAATTTTAATGGTTTGGTTGTTTGAATTAGCATAATAGGTTGGTTAGGAATATGAAAGCCAACAACCTTATGAAAATAATCAATTTTTGCATGATGAGTAGTTAACCAATCAATCCCTAGAATTACGTCAAATGCAAGTATTTTCAATGAAGTAAGATCGACGGGTAATGTGAAGGTACCGATTTGAACCAAACAAGACTTATAAACAGTAGATGTAATGAAGGTTTCTCTTAACGGAGTTTCAACAGATAAGTTAAAGTCTAATTTCTCCAAAGTCAAATTTAAACGTTGAGTGCAAGTAGGAGAAATAAAAGAATGGGTAGAACCGGTATCAAATAAGGTATATACTTCGCTAGAGTTTATGATAAGCTTACCCGTGATGACCTCGTTCGAGTTCCTTGCTTTCTGGGAAGTCATGACAAACGCTCTCCCTTGAATTACCGGTTTTGTCTTGTCTAGGACGGCCTTTGATGCCTCCATCCCAGCTGGATTTGTCTTCGGTGCACGACAAAATCGGGCCAGGTGACCTTCTCTTCCACAATTGTAATATGCTTTGGATGGCATCGCGCAATTTGGACTGATGTGTCCCTCTCCTCCACATTTGAAGCATATGATAGGTGGTCGTTCTCCTTCCTTAACGACAGGTGCTGATGCTAACGTCTTTCCATCATTGTTGAATCTCCTCTTCTTGAAATATCCATTCTTATTATTTTGGCCATGATTACCACCGAAGTGGTTACCATTTCTGGCATGTTGATTCCCTCCACGCTTATTGTCACCGCTTCGATGATCAAGTATCACCGGTATTATCATTTTCGTCGCTCTCTTTTTGGTTGGGTTGACTCATTATCGCGCTCCAATAATTGAGCCCTATTAACAACATCTGAATACAAACACAGTTTATGAGAGATAAGATATTGACGTATCTTAGGTTTCAAACCTCTTAGAAACATTCGCGTCATTCTCTCATCATTATCAACCAAATGGGACGCAAACCGGGACAGCTCGGCAAACTTGGCTTCGTACTGCGACACGGTCATGTTGTTTTGCTTCAATTTAATGAACTCTACCTCTTTCATGTGACGAATACTTTCGGAAAAGTACTTGTCGTTGAACAGTTCTTGAAACTTCTCCCAAGACATCTTCAGTGCGGCAGGTTGAGTACGCTTTGTAGATTCCCACCAGTAATCTGCCTCTGCCCGCAACATGAAGGTGGCAAAGGGAATCTTTTGCTCCTCGGAGCATCCCAAGACATCGAATATCTTGTTGATCTGCTTTATCCACATCTCCGCCTTAAGTGGTTTTGTCTCTCCAAAAAACTCTGGTGGTCCCAGCTCCTTGAACTGTTTGGCGGTGACCGTCCGAGAGTTGCCAGTGTTTCCACCTGTATTTTGGACAAGAGCCGCTCTCGCTTGATGTTGCATGAATTGCATGAAGCCTCGGAACATTCCATCGTTCATCATTTGGTCAGTGTTATTGTTGCATGAGGATTGTCGCCTTCCTGATGCACATTGTCCTGATTATTGATCTGTGGAGACTCAATGGTCTCCTGCGCTCCATTGCTATTCTCAACATTCTCGGATGCCATTTTCAAATACTGCCACAAAACAAGGGTTAATTAACATATCACATATTATCCCTATACTCTGACCGGCCAATTAAATACAAATAAACTTAGGTAGGTCATACTAACGAAGGAATTCCTCGACTCTCCCCTCCTAGTTCTTATCTCACATCTTAGCCAGGGATCATATCCCTAAGCTTTGATACCAACTGTGATACCCCCAAAATAGGTATACATCACCTATTCTGAGTCGCCAAATACATGGAATAGAATACAAATAAAATCTTAAATATACAATATGAGCTATGAGTTTTAATACAGTCATTGTCTTCTAGATAGTATACAAACTTAAAATAAGTCCTCAATACATTTATTATCACACTATTTCACAGAATAGTGAGGATTACAAATACTATCATCAGGACCGTCACTTCGTTCCCCGACTCATCCCAAATTTATATTCTCATTTCAAGAGAAGAACGGTGAAAAAGAAAAGGTGAGCTCAACTAGACCAGTAAGAAATATTATGACTAAGATAATGCAGGATAAATTATCATTAGCCTTCAACAATGTTAAAATGATAAAATAAAATAGACATCAAGTTTAACTGCAGCGGAATAAGCAATCCATTAAAAGAGTCAAGTAGAGAATAAAATCTATAATCTTTTATGATTTAAGAAGTTTTTCATCACTTTTATCGCTGAGACTCAACTTAATAAATAATCCACATCATCCCTGCACTACGGCCAAGGATATTCATTAGTATCACGACCATAAATTATCCATGCACTACGGGCCAAGGATATTCGTGTATTCATTAATGGTCATGATCATGCCAACAACTGTCCATCAATGCATTACGGGCCAATGAGGACTTTTACCACATTATTTGTAATATTATGGTCATGATTATACCGAATAATCCCTGGTCATAATCATACCAAGTCTATCTATGCACTACAGGCCACAGATGACTTTCAACAAAATATAAACATGAGAATGATGACAATGATATAAGAATTCAATAAAACAAGCTCAAGAATTAATTTATCCAGGAACTAATAATGTCCAAATTGTCAACATGATACTCCTTTGTAGAGTAAAATTCAAGAATGCTCAGAAGAATATTTCCATGAAAAGATACTGGATGAAGCGCAAATATCAAGGATATTCCACTAATTTTATGGAGTATAGAAGTCAAAACTTTAACCAACTGAGTATAATAAAGAATGGAATAACAAAAGAAATCACCAGACATTCGATAGACCGCACAAACAGGTTATTCCAACTGAATAATAAATAATGGAACGGTCATGCAATAAACGCACGCATGTGATGTTCCAATGTAATAATAAAGATTTTAACCAGTCCGACGAAAAAGCGCATGCATACAAGATATTCCAACATAATCATAAAGAATGGATTAACAGAAGAATTTCACCAACTATAGGGTAGCCCGCGTATACAGGTTATTCCAACAAAATAATAAAGAATGGAAGAACAGAAGTTCTCTTCATGAATACAAAAGAAATAATACCCCTTACCGTAAAAGAAACTAGATATAGGAGTAGTGAAGTAGCAGAATACTTTTCTTCTTTCTCTCTATAATTTCTCTTTCTAGACTTTCAGTGAATTCGTAAGAAATAATGAAGGAATGAGCTTCTATTTATAGGAGAATGGACTAAATAGTAACTAATCCATGAACGATCCAGATTGATTTACTTTTAATCAGACGGTCCATAAAATATTCTAATAAAACAAAACTTTTAAATAAAATATAATATATATATATATATATATTATATATATATATATAAAACATGTGCAGAGAAAAAAAATTCACGGGTGGAAACACACACACACACATGTCAAATATATATATATATATAATACGCATGTATACATTATAACTTTTTGATTTTTTTTAAAAAATAAGTGGGGGGGGTCCAAATAATAAGCAAAATTTTCCCATAAATACATCATAAAAATCTCCTCAATATTTTTAACAACACTTATCATCATTATTATAATTCACAATATTAATCGACCAGGTCGTTCCCAGGAAAGAGAGGGCTTTCCAATAAAGATTTCTCCCTATTGGCACACAATTAGGTGACCAAACCTCTCCTTGACAGAACTTGTAGACATCGTTAATATTGCAAATAATAATATTAATAACTTTGTCGTCTCAATTATTGATTTAATAATATATAAAATATCGACAATAATTGAATCAAATAACGTGAGATACTATGTAACAATTATTGTAACAATAATTAAACAAAACTAAATGACTTCTCATGTAAACATCAATAATCAATACCGTAATACTACTACGCAACTATGCGATATTCGCACTTTTTAACACCGGTGTTTCAACAGCTTAATCTGTAAAACTTCCGCCGTTATTTTCATTTATCGTTTTCTCGATCAATCCGATAATAATTCCGTTAATAGGGTCCACTTAATGATTGTGCCATCGTCATTTAATATTCCCCTCGTTAAAACGAATATTCCCCGACCAATCGAATATTATATAACAACTTGCGTACTTTGCAAAATTTATAACTATTACCCACAACTATAACATTATATCAAATTCATTTCATAATATTTAAAAATAATAATTATAGAAAATTCATCTTTATTCATAAAAGTTGGGGTCTTACATGAATAATCTAAAATGTGGCATGGAAAGCCCTATAATTATCTACTAACTAATTATGATTGTGACCATTGATTTTGTTTTCTTGATATATAATTCATAAAAACATTAAAAAAAATTAAAAGTTTGATTACACTTATGACCACACAGTGGAAGTCAACTATGACATAATTATTCTTGATTGATTTATATCAAACTATTTAATTATGATGTGAAATTTTAGTGGACTAATTCAATGTTAGTTTGCAAGTTGTAATCATTAGAGATTTCACACACACACACACACACACACACACACACACACACATATATATATATATATATATATATATATATATATATATATATATATATATATATATATATATATATATATATATATATACCGCGCCAAGATCTCAAGCGGACCAAATAAACGGACCATTTTACGGACCAAAGGACACGCGGGTCAAAAGCGGGTCATAAAATTGAAAATGGGTACCTTAGAATTGAAATTGCATAATTTTAGACTTAGAACCGAATTATTGCTTCCTCTCTCACCCCAAATCCATCCCCAATCTTCCGATTCTCTCACCTCAAACCCATCCCCAATCAACTATTTTGTTTCAGTTTGGTTCTAAGATTGGTCCATCATAGAATCAATTTTAGCTGGTGAACAAGAATAACCACTGGGGTTTCCCGAACTAGATCTGAATCTTTTCCTATGACTCACAAAGTCCCAGTTGGCGACACTCCTTACGATAGAGCCAAAAATGTTCAAGTAAGCATCTTTGGATTTCTTAGTATTTGCATATTTGGAGATAATCAGTCATCATTTATCCGGTTATCTTTGGTTTTGGTGTTCATTTTTTCTTTTTTTTAAGAAAATGGATATACTTAATTTGGATTTATTTTTGTAGTTCCTTGATTACTCAATACTTTGGTACTCACGGTTATGAATTATTATGGTGTTGTAAATCTACATCTATTGATGGGTGTATGAATTAATATTTGCACAGTTGTCTAGATTTGGGCTTTAACAAATATAATTTTTCTGGGTATGTTTAGTTTAATTTAGTGATCTTTTTACTTTATTAAGAAATGGGTACTCTTGATTTTACTTAATTTTTGTAAATTTCCTTGTTTGAATTGATGGGGTATTCTTCTGGTTACGATGTTGTTGATCTATAATTTTTCTTGATATCTTTGCATTTAGTGCTCTTTCTTTTTTATGAAATGGTTACTCTTGATTTTATATATTATGATACTTGTGGTTAATATGTTGTTGATTGATCCTATAATTTTAATGGGTGTTTCTTGGTTTTTTATCAGTTGGTGGAAAAGGATCCGGAAAAGGCGATACCTCTATTCTGGGCAGCCATAAATGCAGGAGATAGAGTGGATAGTGCTCTGAAAGATATGGCTATTGTAATGAAGCAATAGAATAGAGCAGAGGAAGCCATTGAGGCCATTAAGTCATTGCGAAATCATGATTGAAGCTGAGGATGGGATGGGCACTTATGCAGCAGAACAACTACATTGAAGCTGAGGATGAGAAGGGCACTAATGATTGCAGCAAATAATAACAAGATGTGCAATTTGGGCATCTGTTTGATGAAACAAGGCAGAATCCAAAATGATGAACAAGGGAGTTGATAGAATCGAATAACGTAAACTATTTGATGCGTTCTTGGGTTCTTCTGCAATTTGGCAGCCTCAGCCTTGTAGAGAACTTAATACTGCTCCAATTTCTTTAGCTAGACCCCAAGATGATTTTGCTGATGAGAATGTTACACACTTTATGTGCGACTTTGTCATGTTTTTGGCAAACCTCATTTGTTATGTTTTTAGCAAACCTGTATTGAGGCGAGAATTTAACCTGTATAGATTTACCTTTTCTTTTGTTTAGCTGCTGTTATTATCCTAAATTGGGCAGTCTGTGTATTTTGGAATATTTTGAAATTTGTACCATTCAACACTAGTCTTTTAAAATAAGTCTCTTAATGAAATTTGTACCATCAATTTGGCTAGCAATGAGATTCATGATTTCAGACAATTATTGTTGTGTTGTATTGTATTGTGTTTGTTAGTTTAAGTTTAAATATTTGTGGTGTTGCATGTGCTGGTATTTATTGTGTAGTATATCTGGTGCAATGTGTGTCTTTTTTGAGAATTTGTGTGCAGCAACACGGGCAAAATGTTTTGTGTGATGTGCAAGTAAATAAAGCAATCATGTCAAATTTTCTACAGGAAAAGTTTCCTCTTCATGTCACAAAGCCTGCAACAAAATGGGCAAACAAACTGTATCTATTGTCTTTCTACAAAAAAATGCTAAGTACCAAGGCAGCAACTAGTAAAGTTGTTGGAAGAATTTTTTCGTTTCATTTGCATAGAGGTGGCTAAAAGTGATTTGGTTCAAAAATTGAAAAAGAACCTTAGTAAAAAAGAAAGGTCAAGGCTTCAAGGTAGCCATTACAAAATTAAATAGCCATTACAAAATTAAGTAGTCATTACAAAATTGAATACATGTCTATATGTAGCCATTACAAAATTAAATTGCAATCTAATAAACACGTAAGTTCAGGCTTCAAGGTAGCTTTGTGAACCATTGTTTCCTTGTGAATCTGGTGACAACTCTTCTCCACAAGGTCAAGCAGCTTCTCCAGGTTCATGGCCCATGAATTTAGAATGTCGTTACTATCTTTCGCTGTTTGGAAACAGACAACACCTATTGGTCTGTCAACCTTTGCCACCGGTGCTTTGGAAACAACCATATCTGAAAGATGCTTTTCAGTTTCCTTAGAAGCAAGAAAGACGATAAGAACCACAATAACCTAGAGATTGCATAGTCAGCTTTAGTCCAACTATATCACCGTATTAACAATGTTTTAGAAAGAATATTTCGTAATACATCATGATAATTACAACAATTATAACGTTCTTTGGTAGAATCAATGGGCATAAATATGTGCAATGGAATCAGTCAATTATATTCATTCGCAAAATAATCTAACCTAGCATGCTTGAAATTAGAACACAAGATATAATTGAATAACACATGTTTAAATAAACAGAATACTTATTTCCCTGTACTAATTAATTGAATAAGAAAAATAAAATAAATTCTGAATTTCAAAACTCAAAAGTGTTATATTCTAAATAAGAAACAGCGATATCCTCAAAATTAAAAAATAATAATAAAATAAAAAAAATAATGAAATTGTGCTCATCAATTGTTAAAAGAAAAGAAAATACCAACAAATTATTCGGTAGAAGCAAACATGTCGTATTAGTTCCTGCCTCTTTCCACATCAAAAAAACAATTAAGTAAAAGTCTAAAGCTCTCACCTCTAGCAAATAGTTTCTTTAATTAATGAAATCTTCATACTCCCAAGTCAGATGCATAAATCTTCATACCTCCTAAATAAAGGGCAGATTCTATTTTTTTGGGTTTTGAGTTGTGCAAGCAACAAAGTAAGAAAGTAGTACTATTGAATTAAAAAAAGAAAAACAGATCATATGATCTGTTTGCCTCTGCTTTACCTTCCGATCTGTTTGGATTTTCCTTCTGATCTGTTTAGCTTTACCTTTCGATCTGTGAAGGAGCGAGAATCGGGGAAAGAGAAGATGGAAGACCCGGCTGAGTGAGGGAGAGAGAATCGGCAATTGGAAGGAAGAAGGAAGGAAGGATTGCTGTGGATCGGCAAGTGTAAGAGAGGGAGGAAAGATCTTGATTTCTTCCCCTTTTTTATTTGACCTGCGTTTCTTCCCCTTTTTTATTTGAGATCCGCGCGTCTTTTTTCTTCTTTTTTCATTTGGTCCGTCTTTCAGTCCATTACTTCAGTCCGTTTCTGAACGGCACCGTATATATATATATAGAGTCCGGTTCCTATCCGGACTCTCGCATTTTCTTAAAATGCGGACTTTTTTTTATATTTTTAAAACAACTAAAATAAATAAAATAATTATGGAACTTGAATTTTTACATAATACAGTATTTTGGGTGTGATTTGGATACTTATAATAAAACATGTCTGTACAGTCTATGCAGACTGTATATATATTTTTTGGTATAGGTATCCAAATCACGTCCAAAACACTGTATTATGTAAAAATTCCACTACTAAAAAAATACTCATTTGTGATGGTTAAAATCCATCACAAAAAGTAGGAAAACCATCACGAAAAATTTACGTGATGGCTTTAAGCATCACAATGACCGTCTTGTATACATCCATCATGAAAGGTTTTACGTGATGGTTTTGGCAATCATGTAAACGCTTAGTGCTTTTGTGATGATTAATACAATCACATTAACATGTAATCTATTGTGATTGTCAAAGTCATCACAAAAAAACAAGACTTGAGGGATAAAATGTAAGAACGTGAATCTCAATTTACGTATAATTTATTTCACTGTATTAATTGTATCTATATTAATTGTATCAAATGATACTTTAGGATTCGAACCCTCCCCCATTTTCAAACTAAATAATGAGTATTACCACTACACTAAAGCCCAGATCATGATTATAATTTTAAAACAAAATATAAAAGGAAACATATGTGAGTTGACTTACTAAACAAAATTACTTCCACATAAGATTTGGTGATTGCATTGGCAGTCACAAATACTCTATAATGATGGTAAAATTAGTCATCATTGAGAGCCATCACATATTTTATTATTTTGTGATGGCTTGAAAATTTCATCACAAAATACCTTCTTTTGTAATTGCAAATAAAAGTCATCACAAAAATCTATCTTTTTAATGATTGTCATGACCGTCATAAAATATTGTTTTGATTATTTCTTACATTAAAATATTAGTGATAGTTTAAATGCAATCACGAAAAGGTATATCTATAAGTGATGACTTACTGAGTCACAAAAAGAAAATTTATTTTGTGTAAAAAAATTAGTGTGATTGACATGACCATCACAATTATAATATATTGATGGCATGATTAGTCATCACTAAGAGCCATCATATATACTATTATTTTGTGATTGCTTAAAAAGTCCGTCACAAATTACTATCTTTTGTGATTGTTTTTAAAAACTATCACAAAGTTCCGTCACGTATTCTTATTTTTCTAGTAGTGTTCAAGTTTCATAATTATTATTATTTTTTAGTTGTTCTACAAAAAAAAAAAAAAAAAAATCCTATCCGCATTTTTTATCGTGTCCTACTCCTGACCGATCCTACTTCTATATATATATATATATATATATATATATATATATAAAGCCCAATTAATTATGCATATATCTTAAATAGTATAATTGGAGAAGATACACATGTCCCTATTTCAAGAATATATAGTTGACAAACTTGGATTTAATTAAAGTTGACCCGCAAGACTTGCTCCAAATTTCCGATCCAGGGATTGTGATTGAAGACAATTATGATCTCCTGCAAGTCCATGATCATGAAATCTCTTAATTTATTTTTAATGGTAAATTCAAGGTTCGTTAATATCCAATTCAGTATATATGTATTCTATGAAGTCAAATAAACAAGTTGGCTGATCATCGTGTTTACTTGAATAAATTATTGTAATCTAAGCTTAGTTTAGTATGAGAATTATTTAGATTACTTTTGGTGGAGCTTGTGCGGTGGAGCAAAAACACTTTTAAATTAAATATAAAATTATTTTATTTACAAATTTATTCGTAAATTGTTGAAGTAAAATTTTATTAAAATCCACACCATACACTTTAATATAATTTTTATCTTTTATTTATTCAGAAGCATTTATACAATTTTGTAACTAAATATTATTTTAACTTTCTTACAAGTATATACTTGTTTAACAACTATTATTTTACATTTTAAAATTAAGTGTAAAGTATTTCACGTGGTCGCATCACTTTAATATTATTAGTTGTATGTATTTAACAATCGAAAAAACAAACTTCCATATAATGTTTAATGTATACAAAGACTATGTCTGTCTTGAAGATATATAGAGCATATTCATATGCATCTTCCTATTGTTGCAAAAACAATGAAATTACTCATCCAAATTACAAGTACGTACCGTTGACAAATTAGGCTCAAGTTAGAGTTGACTAGACTTGGCTCCAATTAAGGAATATATGGTGGTTGAAGTGTGTGTGTATATATATATATATATATATATATATATATATATATATATATATATATATATATATATCGAAAAATTAAAGACAAATGGATTGGCATATCATTAAAAAATTTGGAAGCCAAGACTTTGTTGCATAGAATCAAACTCAATCGCCTACATATATGTTGAAGGTGTCATTTTTATTATCTAACATGGCATGGTTGATAATTTAACTATAGTTACAAGAAATAAACAGAGAAAAGTCAATGAGTTAAAAGCCAACCTAGCCATGCATGTAAACCAATTATCTATACATTGCAAGCTGGTCAGATTGAACTAGTTGAAATTAATTTAAGGTGCCCAAAAGTACTTGAATAATGTACATATATAGAATTGTAGTATATATAGTATATACTAGTGGGGATAAATGATACTATAGAATTCATGTAATGCTAGCATAATTCCTTATTCACAAAGTTTGAAGCTACAAGAGTTTACACCCTTGCTTGCAAAAAAGTGTGTATATATATATATATATATATATATATATATATATATATATATATATATATATATATATATATGTACATAGTTTCTTACCGTGAATACCCACAATTAAACAAACAAAAATGGAGAACAAGCACTTTAGCCACATCCATAACCTAGGTATACACCAAATGCCCCAAGGAAATCAAATATCTTGCTCAGGTTGTAAATTTCAGGACTCGGGCCCGGGTTCCGGCTTAGGCATAGGTTCAGGCTTGTTTTACATATGTTGGGAATGTAAGTTCTTTCTTCATGAACAATGTTTTAAGGCAAGTCGCTACATGCAACACCCTTCTCACCCTTCTCACCCTTTAACCTTAGCCCCATACCCAACTTATCCATCTAATTCCTTTTTTTGCAATTCTTGCAATTTAGTTGGAACTGGCTTATCCTACAGTTGCTCCCTTTGTGAGTTTGATCTCCATGTTCATTGTGCTTACATGTCCAAACCCCATGAATCTTTTCCCAATAATCCTTACCAAAATCACCCTATCCCAAATAATATGCATCAAAATTCCGAATCTGGACCCAGTTATCCTTATCCAAATTATAATCCTCAACATGATCATAATAACTATCATGCTCCAAATTATAACCCTCAACATCCATACAAGCCTCAAACCTCAAGTCCACACGCAAATGACAATGTTCCTGCATACTATGCTCCAAATTTAAACCCCGAATCGCGAGAGATAAAAAAGCATTTCAGCCATGTTCATCCCTTGCATATGTCTAATATGAGAAAAAATGAGATAAAACTTTGTTCAGGCTGTGAGGAAAACATTCAAACCTCAGCCTACAGTTGCATGGAGACTCAGTGCGACTTCAACCTCCACATCTCATGCTTCAACATGCCACGCGAGATTCGACACAATTCTCATCCCAAACACCACCTAACCCTAATCACCTCCTCCCCAGAAACCAATGGCTTCACTTGTAATGCGTGTCTTAGAAAAGGCTTCGCGTTTTCTTATAGTTGTTCCGATTGCCATTTTGATCTTCACGTTGATTGTGCATCGATACCAACAGCCGTGAAGCGCCAAGATCATGAACATGCGCTCTCTCTTTTGTTTTACTCCCCTTACAAAAAGCCGGGAGAAGAAAAGGACATCATGGGTGAATGTGATGTTTGTCATGAAATAGCCCCGGATGCCTCTTGGATTTATTATTGTAGGAAATGTGATTTTGGTACACATACCTATTGTGTCAATTCTAAGGCGCAAAAGCCAGTATTAGGAAAATCAGAGATGGCGCATATTTCAGGTGCTCAGACAGTGATGGAGAAGCTTATGGAATCTAAAATTAAACATGATACTAATGCTTTTATTCTCCATTACTTGATTTAGTCATGGCCAGTACTAGAGTTTGTCTTGGTTTCTTCTGTTGAAAATTGTTTCAGTTTCCTATTCAGTTTGTTTTTGGGGTTGCAGTTAATACTTTTTCTTTGGATTAATTGTATTTTTTTTTTTTCATGGAATGATTTGGTTTTTTTAGTTGAAAAGTTATAAAACATATGTTTGAAGTCGGTAATATTTTCTTACTGATTTCCTTTCGTTTGGAGATAGAGCCTTGTGCAAACTTATATAATGTTTATTTAGGTAATTTCATAAGCCAAGCATGGAAATTGACCAAAAGTATTTGAATAATCACTAACACTGTGTTACTGATTTTAAAAGAAACGGAATAGAAAACTCAAGTTCTTTTTGATTTTTTATTAATGAAAGGAGAAGAAATTTAAAAAAAAGGGGTCTCCGGTAAAATTGCTATTGCCAGATGAATTCATATTGGCCGAGATGAGAGAAGAAAATGAAAGGAAAATATAACAAACTGATAAGGGTCAGCTGATACAAGACTTTCTATACTGCAGTTTTACAGGAAAGCAAGCACAGAAATGGAAAAAATAGTAAGAAAAAGTAGTAGAAATGGGGGAAGATTTAGACAGATTCAGAGATACTTTGAGAGAGAAAATGATAACTAATTTCAATCATACTCATTTCACACCATAAGCTCAGTACATATACTCCAATTCACATGATCCTAGATTTTCTCCGACTCAGCCATGTGACTGCTAACAGACTGCTACTTGAGTAACATGATGAAGAAATGAAGAGAAATGGAAAATACTACCTTACCCTTAATTAATAAAATCAAAAGACATTATTGACCCTTCTAACCAACTTAGCCACCTTACAGTCTACCCCCATGAAAACAACCTTGTCCTCAAGGTTGGAAGTGGGAAAATTTCTTGTGGAACTCATTCCAGTCTTCCCAAGTTGCTTCATCGGACAAGGTGTTGGACCACTGTACCAATACTTCAACTGAGGCTGCATTGTTCTTTTTAATCATCTTTCTGTCCAGAATGGCCACAGGCTCCACCAAAAATTGACCATGCTCATCCAACTGAGGAAGAACTACAGAAGTAGTGTACTTAGAACTGACTTTTTTCTTCAAAAGGGACACATGAAAGACAGGGTGAACCTTAGCTGGAGCTGGCAATCTGAGCCTATAGGCTACCTTTCCCACTTTTTCTGTAATCTGACAGAGACCAAAATATTTTGGAAGAAGCTTTCCAAAATTAGTTTGAGTGATAGTAGTTTGCTTGTAAGGCTTGATCCTTAAGTACACCCAATCTCCTACCAGAAAGGTCCTTTCACTTCTTGCTTTGTCTGCATAAGTCTTCATTCTGGACTGAGCTGATGTCAAATTTTGCTTTAATAGCTGCAATTGTTGAGTTATTTTCCTGCAGAATGACTTGGTAGTAGGATCCTTAATTTGGCCATATTGGTGGAAGTTGAGATGAGGAGGCTTGTAACCATATAATGCTTCAAAGGGGTCACCTCGAGCCCACTTGTGGTAGTGAGAATTGTACCAAAACTCAGCTAATGGTAACCAAGTAGACCAACTATTAGGCCTGTTAGTAGTCATGCACCTTAGATAACATTCTAGCACCTGATTAAGCCTCTCAGTCTGGCCATCAGTTTGGGGGTGGTATGAGGTGCTTAAATGAAGTTTAGTTCCTACTAGTTTAATAAGAGATTGCCAAAATAGACTGATGAAAATTTTATCTCTATCAGACACAATAGTTGAAGGGAATCCATGTAATTTGTAAATATGATCAATGTATACCTAGGCCAAATCTGCAGCAGAAAAAGGATGATGGAGAGGAATGAAGTGTCCATATTTGGTTAGTCTATCAACCACTATACCCATATGACTGATTGCTCTTTAGATTTTGGCAGACCTTCAATAAAATCCATGGATATATCATCCCATGGTTTTTCTGGAATAGTAAAGGGTCAATTGCGATAACCCGGAGAAGCTACATTTTCATGCTTGTTTTGTTGGCAGACATCACAGCCTTTTACATACTGGATAACATCACTCCTCATAGTAGACCAGAAAAATACTTACTAATCCTCTCATATGTTCCAGTGATACCATAATGGATAACATCACAACCTTTTACACACTGAATAACATCACTCCTCATTGTAGACCAGAAAAAATACTTATTAATCCTCTCATATGTTCCAGTGATACCATAATGACCCCCAACATGAGACTCATGTTAATTCAGATAAAAGCTTGGCCCTTAATGCATCATTTGGACTAACTACCAACTTCCCTTAAAACTTTAATCTTCCATTCTGAAAGCAGTACCCTGGTAAGGACTAAAGGTCTAACTGGAGCTGCAGTATAAGATCCTTAAGCCCTTGGTCAGATTCCCAAGAGTGAATACTTTCCATTATCCATTGAGGAGTACAAGTAGATAGTGATGAATAGCTTAGTTCAGGACCAGGACCAGGTATCTGTCTTTATAGGCAGTCTACTGCTAAATTTTCTTTCCCCTTTTTATACACTATTTCATAATCTAAACCCATCAATTTGGTAATCCATTTTTGTTGGTTAGTGGTGGTGATCCTTTGATCAAGCAAATACTTAAGACTATGATGATCGATTTTAATTAACACTTTATTTCTCAATAAGTAGTGCCTCCATTTATTGACAGCATAAACGACATCCATTAATTCCTTCTCATATGTGGACCGTCCCAAATGTTTAGGTGATATAGCCTTGCTTAAGTAAGCTATAGGCCTACCTTGTTGCATCAAAACTGCTCCCAACCTATAATACGAAGCATCAATTTCTAAAGTACATGGTAAATTGAAATTGGGCATAGCTAGGACTGGTGCTTCCACTATAGCATCCTTCAAAGCTAAAAAAATAGCAGTAGCACCCTCATTCCAATGGATTTTTTTTAGTAAATATGTCAAATGTTTGCTAATAAGGCCATAGTTCTTAATAAGCCCCTCGAACTCTTAATGTTCTGAGGCATTGGCCATTCTTTCATACAAATGATCTTCTCAGGGTCAGTGGAGACTCCCTTCTGGGTGATAATGTGTCCAAGGTACTGGATATGTTTTGTACCAAATAGGCACTTGCTCCTTTTTGCATATAAAGAGTTATCCTTAAGCAAATTGTAGAGTCGTTTCACGGATGTTTAAGGTGTTCCTCATAGCTGGAACTATACACTAGGATGTCATCAAAGAAGACTAGGATAAACTTCCTCAAATAGGGCTTAAAGATTTGATTCATTAAGGATTGAAAAGTGGCTGGGGCATTAGTGAGCCCAAAAGGCATCACTAGGAATTCAAAATACCAAGTGTGCGTTCTAAAGGTAGTTTTAGGAATATCTGGGGGGTGTACCTTAATTTGGTGATAACCTGACCTGAGGACCAACTTGGAGTACCATTTAGAGCCATGAAATTCATCTAAGAGAGCTCATTAATAGCAGGAATGGGGAACTTATCTTTTACTGTCATCTCATTCAAAGATCTGGAATTACCCCTTAATTTCTCTGTTAGATTGTTAAAGAGTGGAAGAAAACTTCTTAATCCTCCAATTCCTTCTTCAATTCTCTCAAACTCTCTATCTGCTTTCTCAGACTTAGATTTTTGGGAAATGAAAATGCGAAGAACACAAGACTGATATAATGCGTGCACAAATAATTGACACAACATGGGTATCAATTAACCGCATCATAGCATAACTGATCCCATGTTCTTAAGGCCCTGTTTGGCTTGATCATTAATTTTCTTTTCCAATTTATTTTGATTAAGTTATTATTATATAGTTTATTTGTCACACTTTATTTAATCAAATATTATTATTTAAACTCAATTAAATAAAAGGCAAAGTTACTTATTAAATCAAATCATCACATAATTAAAATTCTCATTTATTAATTATGTCAAATCATTAATTCTCTAATTAATTATAATAATATTATACTTATTAAATAATTCATTTAATTAAATAAGCTCAATTAAATACATACTTTTGAATAATAAATTCTCCACATTAATTTAATCAATGTAATACATATGATTAATTTAATCTACCACAATTTCATCAATTAATTATTTAACTCACACTACAAAAAAATGGGACTTCAGTAACAACCGATTTTCGTTGCTAAAGGTGCCAAATTTTGTTGCTAAAGGGTTTTGGCAACAACTTTATCGTTGTTAAGGCTTTTCGTTCAAGAATGATGAGCGTTGCTAATTGTTCCGTAACGAACGTATTTTTGTTGTTGCCAAAAATAATACATTTTGCAATAAAATTTGGCTTTCGTACAGAGACATCGATCCTTTAGCAACAAAATGTAATCTTGTAGAATAATTAAAATGTCGTTGCTAAAAACCCCATTTCGTTGCAAAAGCCTGCTAATTGGCAACGAAATGAACTCTTTTTTTTTTTTTGCAACGACCATGCATTTTCGTTGCAATTGACACCATTTTGCAAAGACATTTTTCGTTGTAGTAAATTATGAAAATTGTTGCCTAAGCTTGCTTTCGTCGCGGAATGCAAACTTTTTAGCAACGATTTTCGTTGCTGATTATATTATTTAGAAATGACATTATACTGAATCAGCAACGAAAATGTTTGTTGTTGGTTATTTTTCAATACCAACGAAACTCGTCGATTAGCAACGACATTATACGTTGCCGTTTCTTTATATGTGCAACGAATGTTGATATGATTTGCAATGATAAAAATTGTTACCTTTTATTTTAGTTTTAGCAACAATATCCTCTCCGTTGTTATTAGGTTAATTTTTTGTTACCAAATATTATATTTTTAATGCCATTAGCAACGAAAATTTGTTGCTAAATGTATAAAAAATTATTGTTATCTTAAAACTTGTTCAATGCTTTGGTAACGAATTATATTGTTGCCAAATCAAAATTTGACATTCTTTTTGTGTACCTGGCTGGCTCAATGTCCCCATAGAAAATAATGGCAAAAATACAAAAAAATATATTATTAACTTAATAAAATCATCCACTACATAATAATTTATTATCTTTACAATTAACCATCTAAAGCTATCACAATTCTTCAACCAAAGTATATATCTACATATATAGAGAAAGTACACTTCATAATTTCGTCCCTTGTCTTTCGTAAACGTAACACGAAAATTTGATACCCAGTTTTGTAAGGCAGGTCGTAAAAGCAGTCTTCCTGCACATTTACAAATAATAGAAAGTCAGAAAAATAAAGCAAATAGGTCACCAGAGGCACTTAGTACCAAAATCAATACATAAAGATAATAGAGTTGCTATGTGGTACAATGTCAAGGCTTGGCTCCTATTTTATAATACTTTAGAATACCACCAATTTCTTGTTCAATTTGAGTGACTAAACAATAAATATGGTTGGCACATCAATGCATAATCACTCTCCAACCTGGTTATAGCACAAGTTAGAACAAGTACTCCACTTTCCATTGCCAAAAATATTTCCCATCATTGCATTCAATTTAATAAGGGGATGGGTTATCTTCAAAAAGCATGCAAAAATACTTAAAAAATGATATCTTGTGAAAAGCATTTATGAGCTGAATATTGAGACTACATACCATACATGCGAATCATAGCCGTTGTTGCGATTATCACCCATCACAAAAACTGAGTTTTCTGGTACACGCTGCACCACAGTATAAAAGCATCAGTTTTATAATCAATATTGGTTGGCCAGTAATAGTTCATTCCTATAAAAATCATCTACATCATTCTTCCACTAGTGCTTGCCCTTTTACAACATACATAGGCTAAAATTCTAGGCCACTTATAATTTAAAAAGTTTTATGTATGCACATTTTCCAACTTTTGAGACAGAATAGGAAAGGAACAAGAAAATAAACGGGGAGTTAGAAGTATAGTGAAACTGCACATACAACTGGTGTCATTTCATATTTAGGTGCTCTGAGAATGAAATCTTCTTCCTTCATGAACGTGAAACGTAACAGATTACACAAAAACCATGACTACCAAGACATATTATAGGGTGGAAAAAACATACAGATAAGAAAGAACATTGTCACATTATCTGTGTTTGTCAAAAACTAGCATATATTACAGTTTATATGGTAGAATAAATATTCACCCCAAGATGTGTTTAGCATCAAGCTCAATATTAACCTTAGTTTGGTTATTCAGAAATAGAAATCTACATTCTAGAAGTGAAGTAAAACTTACCTCCTCCCATTTGAAATTTTCAATTCGATGGTATACTGATAATATGATATAGCCAGGTCTGATGTAGCTTTCAATATCCGTAGGACTGTGCTTTAACCAGTCCAGAATCTAAAAAAGTTATAAATTTGATAGCATCATACATTCACTAGGATCTTTTCCAAAAAGTTTGAAAACAATACGATCAGTACGACTCTGAAATCAGTCCAAAACATATTTAGTTAAGAAAAATATCCTTTTGAGGCCAAATTCAAATGACAAAGGAATAATTAATCTTCGAAGAAGTATATAACAATACTTTTGGCCATCTCATGTAGCACTACACCAACTGACCAAGGTATTTTTGTACAAAAAGAAAAATAATTAAACATAACAAATGAAACTAAACATAACCCAATTCTTATAAAATTCAAGATACGAAACTTAACTTTCATTATAAGAGAAACACAAAATACAGGAAGAATATTGACTAAAAAACTTATTTAACTTTGATTTATTCAAGGCTTTGATTTATTCATGTTGAAATTTAGCTACTATATGGGTGATATATCCACCCTTTATAATTCAAGTATGTTAATTGAATGCCCAAGGGTGGCCCTAGCCCTTGCCCATTAAGCCTACTGCTGCTGCCGAGGCAGTAGCTTTACACTTCACCAAGCAAGATTTTGCTCCTTATGATAGCTCACAAATTATAGCAACGTGTAACCTATATAAACCCAAGATAGTAGCCTATGTGAGTTAAACCAAAAGAAGTATGTAATTTAACAACTGAGAGCTCAAAAAGAGCCCCCCACCCACCATCTCATGTCGCTGCTACCGCTGTTGTTGCTGCTGCCACAAGCAACCACCCTGTGCTCAACATAGCTACTTTCCTAATTTCTTTCTTCTAACCCCTATGATCAATTACATCCATTATTAGATATATTGCACATAGCATATGGAAATATTTTTAGAAATTATGAAACCTCTATTTTAGTTTCAATAAGTTCCCCAAAACAGTGGGTGAAAGTAGCTTAACACATTGAATTACAATCTTTCGTTTTGGCTGGAAATTGAATTTCGTTATAAGCTAGTAAGCTTAAACTCTCTAATTATTATCACATGTGTTAACTAAATCAGACCCATGCTTTACTTTGTTCTAATATATATTCAGTTTTTTTAACAAAAGTTCTTTTAGAACTTTTATTGAACAGGTGGTAGGCACAGTTTTAGATTCCCAATTTCACAGCCATTGGTTTACATCATAAACCCATATCACCATCCTTATGTCTCCTCAGACCAACCTAAACTCCTCTAGCTATATATCATACAATAGCAGTCCAAAACATTAACAAAACATGAATATTCAAGCAATTCTTTTGATTATCACATAACCCAATAACATAGAAATCTCTATTATTGAGCATACTTGACATGCACTGAAATACTATTCTATACAAGTAGTTGCACAAAACTCAATTAACTTACTATCTAATCATATGCTAACCAATTTTATGCTCATACACGATATATATAAAAATATATAAATTACCTTAAGTTGAATTCGGTCCTTCAGCCCCTTGGTAATTTAATTTCTTCCTTTGCTAAAACTCTGCCCTAAATTGTTCTTCAACTTCTTTTAATAACTTCAATCCTTACTAATTTGATGAATTCTCGTATTATATCTTGATGTAAATGAGAGCTAGCATGAAGTTAATTTCGAACGGAGGAGAGAAAGAAAAATAAGGAAGCTGAGGTCTGATCAAAGCTTAAGCACTCAAGACTTCCTATGCATAGCTCATCTAAGTTTGCTGGCCTATGTAAACTGTAGAGAGACAACTCCTAATTGCCGAAAGCTTATTCAGCTAATCTCCCCCAAATTAATGACAACTCATGCTACTATTTTACATAACTGATAAGGTAGCTTAAGGCTATGTTTGGATTACCACATAATATAACCCATTTGTTCCCTCTCCTTACTTATCGCATCCTATATACTGTATTTTAAATATACTAAAATTCACTTCAAAAATTCAGATAAAATATCCTTAAATCATTTCCGTCAAAGGAAAGGGTATTTATTAAATATAATAAATATTAATTATTATACTTGACATATCACCCTATCACATATTATACTGTACATGATAATATATGCAATATAATAACACATACTTAAATAAAAATAAAAATTTATTCCAATAAATTCTTATTTTATTTACTTAGGAAAAATGTAATTCGCTACAGTGTGTAGTTATATTTATATAAAGAAAATGACCATCCACACAAATTAAATTCATATTCATCTTCAGATGATATAGGGCAGATTTTATTAACTGGATATTTCACACAATCTCGTCTACAAAGAATTAATATCATAACTTTTGAATAGACAGGAAAATTAAAATAACATAAAATAACACACAAATAGCCTAACATTACAAAAACAATTAAAGATATGATTAAGAGTGATGAATGGTTTGACTTACACATTAATGGCATCTTGCTTTTCAGCATCCATGTAGGCATTGCTATAATATCGATGTAGCGTTCTTAATAATTCATGGGATTGAGTTGCTGCTTTCCATTGACCTCTTTTCTGAGAGAATATATGTTTACATGTGCAAAAGGATGAAAGTTGAGGAGCTCTATGAATATTATAGATGTACATAAGCTATTCTTCAATTGAACATTATTAGTAGAAAATAAAATCAAATATTGTATTACACTAATGTTGGGACTCCATATGCATTTCCAATATAACTACCTGAATTACATTCACTTTCAATCAATGGGTCTTTGAGAAATGTATCAACATCTAATATTGTTATACCTAATTCAGGAAGAAGCAGTCACTTTTAAGTCAAAAGTACAAAAAAAATATATCATAATTTTGATAAAATAAAGATATTATGCCAATATATCAACACCATACATATTGTTATTATGTATCATCAAATATTTTTTTATTGTGACGCTTTCAAAATTTCCATCAAACACCTTTTAGACAGACATCCTACATCTTGGACCTGAACTATTGGCTTCAGAATACTAGTTTTACAAAACCATGTTTTTCAATTGTTACTGGAAACTAAATTAGTAGTGGGGGCTCCGGGTTCCTACTTGCCATTTAACATCATCAAATGCTTTTCTTAGACACAAGGATTTAAATTTTCATGCTTAAGCTGTGTAGGAAGTTCCATTTAGGCTAAGCTTTTAGGTGTGGACTACTTGATGCTGAATTTTACCCATAGTGAGAGACTGATAGTCTTTAAGATCTTATGATAAAATTTTTAACTAGGTCATCTGAATGTAAAGCTGCATGTCCAACTGTTGCAATTGTTAAATGTTTAACCAAAACTAGTACCTGTTATGGAGCCAACAATGATGAAGCGTTTAAATGGATAGTCTGATTCTTTCATGTCATCTAACAGTAGCCGTGAGAGGAGGAAGTGCCCAAGATGGTTCGTGCCAATGCTTACTTCAAATCCTTTAGCTGTATAAGTTAGATCTTTTGCAGTTGGCAAGTAAATGGCAGCGTTGCATAATAACGCATCAAGTGGTCTCCCTGAACGTTTAAAGGAATCTGCAAATTGTCGGACACTTTCAAGGGAAGAAAGATCAAGGTGCATAATTGTGTAGTTTTCTTTAGCAATGCCAACTGATTGAGCAGCCCTCTCAGCCTTGAGAAAATTCCTGCACGCCATAATTATGTGACATTTCCCTGTTTCAGCTAGTGCGTTGGCTGTAGCTAGTCCCAAGCTCCTCAGTGTTTTCTTCCTTTCTGATGCAGCCTGGTTGATAGCTGGAGTTGTAGTTGTTGTCTGGGTTCTAATGGGGCCAACTAGTACTTTCCTATTGAATCCCTGTGACCAAAGACCACTAGAAATAGTCATTATTGATTGTTGTAAAGGTTCTCAATCTTCAACTGTTCCTTTTAAGAACAAATAACCCCCCAGTTTTTTATAGTTTTAAGGGTTAGCATGCTACTATTTCTGCTTACATATAAGCATATCCATACCCTTCTAAACCCTTCTAAATAGTTTTTGTGCACAAAATAGGAAATTAGTAGTCTAGCAATGAATCTTGGACACAGTGATACTGAGTATCAAAGACATTCTTGAATTGTGAAATTCTATCTTGCCCACGACAAATTAACCTATAGTCACCCTTAACCTATATTTAAACTCTTTCCATTGTGTTTCCCATTTTGTCCTTTGCATTCCAAAGACAAATTAAATTTGTAGAACCAATGCAGAGAAGTAAATAGGTTGAAGCTCAAACTCTTGATAATAATCCAGCTAAAACTTCATTTATCAATTGCTTCAATATACATAATCCAAATAATTCGAGCTAAATTTCCCTTGGGAGACGTAGCTCCATAAACACAAAGAAAAAATGTAGAAGTACAACGCAGATAATATAGTGATTTACGCTCGTCTCAATAAAAAATTACAATTAACTATGGCTTTGTTCTTTTCTCCTATTCCCGTCTTCGCCAAAAATTAAGTACAAAAAAAGACCCACCAAAAGCAGCAACTGTCACAACCTGTAAGTATCTTAACATGTTCCTCCGACTGATAATCAACAAAGTCCATGCCTCCTAGTTACGACTCTCATCTTCATTTAGATAAAAGAATAGACCAAGAGAACATGACAATCTACATCCATATCTTAGCATTTTACTATGTTATCAGGTAAGAATGCTCAGTTCTAAAAATTGAATAGCCAATTTTAACCCCTCTAAACACTTTAAGAAGGTGCTTGCTAGGTGAGAATAAATCTTTTTGGATAGGTATATGTTAATATGCTAATACTTTCTATAACCCCATAAGTCTACCTTCTTTCAGATTTCTTTAATTTTATGTTGTGCATCATTTTGAGAATGCTAGTAAGAGCATAATCCACCAAATAAGGAAAATAACTGGTTAATTTGATGTGAATTCTTACTGAAATTTAAGGTTTATTAAGAATTTATCATTGTTTAAAGCTTGTATCAGGCAAGTTGTTCATGTGGAGTGTGAACAGAAGGATTAACACTATTTACCGACAATGAACCATCTACAGTTTCCTAGTTGGTAGTATACACTAGGAAAATGCGCTAGCTGAAGAACTGATGCACAAGTAGGAAATGAAGATATATGTGTGCATGAGCTGTATACAATATTAGATTGATTCTAATTGTCTATAATTAATCCTAGAAATCTGGTTAGTTGAGCAATCATGTATATAATTATAGAAGCAATCTCTTTCCTTATTTTTAGGACCTAATTTGTAGGATGTAATTGTACTCTATATATTGCCTCTGTTTGAGAGAAGAATACACATTCAAAAATATTCTGTAGAATCCTTATTGTCTAACATGGTATCAGAGCAGGTCTGATTCCAAAGAAGTCTGCATCAAATAATTGTATTCGTATTTCTTTTGAAGTTCATCACCCTCGTGAAAGCTATAACGAGTTTGATGGCGACCACTACAAGCGTACCAACCGAACTTATCCCAGCACCAACACAACAGATTATCGTACACCAAGATAACTCCCCATTTCCAACCGGAATTACCCTCGATGAGATCAATTACCCATTATGGTGTCAACTAATGGAGATG